>JAJONR010001351.1:0-111865 GCA_029582245.1 Solanum etuberosum
TATACAGCAGTATACACTGATATTCAGGTCAAAGTGTTGAAATATAGGGTGAGAATGGAAATGCAAGTGTCCGGGAGCCTAAAAGCAGGCTGTATATATGTTGTATACATTAGATTTACAGGTTTTGGTGCGGATATACAACAGTATACATCGGGATACAACTGATATACATAAGGAAGGTGGGCCAAAAGCCCATATGCAGCAGCAAAACATGTCCATCAGCATATTTAAATTAGAGAAACTTACATAAATATACTATATTAAAAAAATATTTACCATTTATAGCAATAACATTTTTTTTCACTTGATCCCTTTTAATATATTTATAATACAGTTTTAATACATATTACAAAGAACAATTTATTATTAACATATAATACAAGTTTTATTGATGGATAATACATTTATCACACATTTTAATAAACTTATAATACAATGTGTCAATTTCTTACCAAACAAGCATAATATATTTTAAAAATACAACTGTAATACATATATATTGCATTCATAATTCACTTTTAATGCATATTACAGATTTAACATAATATTGCTATGTATTGCTATAAATGGTAATAAATAAAAAATATCGCTAAAATCCGTAATTATTTGTTAAAATGTACTCATCCAAGTAATTTTTCCTTTAAATTAAATAGGCCAAAGCCCATCCATTTTGTAGTTCTTTTGTTAGTTTAGGACAGGTGTGGGCCAAAGCCCAACAGATTTAAATTTGGGCAAGGGCCCAAATTTGAATTATTTATTTCTTTACTTCTTAATTTATTTGTTTATTGTATTTACTAACCCTTTATTTGATTTGGTTTAATCAAATTAAATTCCCAAAATATGAACTATATTCTTTATGTTATTTTATTTCAATAAAATTTTCTTTTTATCAACTCTTGTTTTTTTTTTTTACTGATAATCTTTAGTCAAAACTTTTTTACTTATTCTTCAATTAATTTAAAATAGTTTTCATGTTTTAAATTGACAAAATTGTTTCAAATTATTATTTCTAAAATGATTCAAATAAATTTTAATAAATCAAATTTTGTTAAAATCCTAATCACTTGTAATTTAATTCAAATGTTTCAATTAAGGTCTCTTTTTTTTTTTCCAAAAATTAAAAAAATGTTCTTTGTTTGATTATTTTCTCAAAGTTAATTGAATACTGAAAATTATTTTTTATGTTAAATAGTTTTCCTGAAAAATAGTCAAAGAATATTTTGGTCAAGTCGTAGGATAACCGCGTGTTAGCGGACACTTCAAATGCTTTAAAAACCTTCTTGAAGTGCAAATGAGAACCTCTAACCCATTTCTCTAAATTTATAAAGACTTAATCTGTTAGAGTCTTTTTACATTAAGTTTTCTTAATTTCTTTAAAAAATTGAGTGAAGATTCTTTTCTAAGTATTTTTCTCAAATTGTTTTATATTTAGAACATTTCAAAAAGTGATTTTTCTAAAGATAGTAAAATTACGGCATAACATCATGAACTCTTTTGAAAATCAATGTTTCCTCTCATCTTAAATGTAAAAACATTTGCTCTTGGGAATACTTAGTTCCTATATATCATTTTAAAGAAAATAAACTCAACTCTACTCTTCCTCAAGTCAAATGCTCAAGTCTTAAAACAAGTTTTAAAAGGTTTGCAAAAGACTTCTCAAAAGACTCGAAAGAACTCTCAAGACTTGACTCTTAACTCTACCTTGAATTTGAATTATGAATTCAAGGTTATGATTCATGTTATGAATGATTTCTAGATGTTTAGAAGTAGTTTAGAGTAGTTAGAATCAATAGGGAGTAAAGGAACCCTTTGAAAGAACTCAGACGAAAAACGGGTGGGGGCAGGAGACCATGGTGCACTGAGTGGCGCAGGGCGCCAACCTCTGTCCTACAGACAACCTCTGCTGGCGCGTTGGTGCGGCGGCGCGCCAGCTATTGCCCAGAAAACCCCGACGAATTTCTTTCTCATTTTCTGACCCTAACTCGCCTAGAATTGAATGGTTTCTTCCTCACTCACTTAGATTTGAATACCCAACATAAGTACATGATAATCTACTCAAAACAACCCTCAAATGACTAACTTTAATCTCAAGAACTCATCAAAATCCCAACAATCAAGATTACAGATGGATTTTCAAGAAAACTCATCAAAAACTCAAATCCTTCAACTTTGAAAATGAAATTGCATTAAAATAGCATGATTGGAGTGTAAGTGAACGAACCAAACACTATGAGAACTCACATACCTCTTAGGGATCAAATCCTTGGCGAAATAATTCTCGATTCGCAAGAAAACTCGATGAACGCCTTGAATCTTCCCTCATTTCTCTTTTTTTTCTCTTCTTGAACTATTTTCTAAAACCCTAAGCGTAAATTAGGATTGTGAAAATGGAAAAAAATCAGCTTAGACCCCTAAATATTACCATAATTAGTTTTAAGCTGATGGGGTAAGAAAAAGACCAAAATACCCCTCATATTTTTGGGTAACTTTCATTTATTAGACAACCTAACTTCAAACAGGCATATCTCCCTAATACGAGCTCAAATATTAGCAAACTCGTTGGAGTTGGAAAGAGGATTCCAAGACCTTTCATTTGATATCTCATGGGCTACCTAACTTATCTTATACTGAAAGTTATGATCGTTTGAAGTTGACCCAAAACTCACAACTTAAGCATAACTTGAAAAATTTCAGATTTGGCTCTTTCCAAATTAGTTCTTTCTAAATTTAACTCTTTCAAATATCGAGGTGTTACAATATCTTCCCCTTGGGAAAATTCGTCCTCGAATGAGATTACTCTAAGTAGACTAAGGGTGGTAACATCTAACACCCAACTCAAACACTAGATATGCAAAGTATCACAACATTTCAACTTAAAAAGTACTAAGAAAAGAATTAGTACCTTCATTGGAAATTTCTCCGGGATCAAAGAGACGTGGATATCTCTTCTTCATATCCTCCTCAGCCTCCTAAGTAGCTTTCTCAAAAAACTGATTCCTCTATAAGACCTTTACTTATGCTACCTCCTTGGTTCTCAACTTGCGAACCTAATGATCTAGAATATGAACGAGAATCTCCTCGTAAAACAGGCTATCCTTAATACCAATGTTTTCAGTCGGTATAATGAGTGAAGGATCGCCCTTACACTTCTTCAGCATTGAAATGTGGAATACCGGATGGACTGCTGCTAACTCTGGCGGTAGCTCCAACTCATAGGCTACATTGCCAATCCTCTTGGATATCCTATAAGGACCAATATACTGGAGACTAAGCTTCCCCTTCTTGCCAAACCTCATAACACCCTTCATGCGTGAAACCTTCAAGTAAACCCAATCGTCTACCTCCAACTCTAAGTTTCTTCTCCTAATATTAGTATAGGATTTCTGACGACTCTGTGCTATTTTCAACCTTTCTCTAATAGTATTCACTTTCTCCATAGCTTGATGAACCAAGTATGGTCCTATCAACCCAGCTTCACCAATCTCAAACCATCCAATAGGAGATCTACATCTTTTCCCATTAAGAGCCTCATAAGGAGCCATCTGGATGCTAGAGTGGTAACTGTTGTTGTAAGCAAACTCAATGAGAGGTAAGTGATCATCCCAATTACCGTTGAAGTCGATCACACACGCCCTCAACATATCCTCTAAAGTCTGAATTGTGCGCTCTGCCTGACCATCAGTCTGAGGATGGAAAACGATACTCAAATTTACCTTCGAACCCAAACCTTTCTGGAAAGACTTCCAGAATTGTGCGATGAATTGCGCACCTCTATCTGAAATAATGGATAGCGAAACTCCATGAAGTCTAACTATCTCTTGAATATATAACTTGGCATAATCCTCTGCTGAGAAAATAGTCTTTTTTAGTAAGAAATGGGATGATTTAGTCATCCGATCTATAATCACCCAAATAGAATCATGCTGCCTGCGAGACCGTGGTAAACCAATAATAAAATCCATATTGATCCTCTCCCACTTTTATTCCGGAAGATCTATATTCTGAGCCATACCACCGAGCCTCCGGTGCTCTACCTTGACTTGTTGGTAATTCAGACACTTAGCAACGAACTCTGCAATACCTCACTTCATACTACTCCACCAATAGACTTCTCTCAAGTCAGATACATCTTTGTGGAACCCAGATGGATAGAATATCTGGAGCTATGAGCTTCCTCCATGATCCTCTCTTGAAGTTCATCCACTTTGGGTACATACAATCTACCTTAATACCTCAACACTCCATCACCCCCTTTTTCAAAAGCCATCACTTTCTGCTTATGAACATTTACCTTTAATTCAAGCAAAATAGGGTCTTGATCTTGTTTCTCTTCCACTTCAGACAGTAATGATGATTCAGGACCATTCATCACTACTACTCCACCTTCATTGGAATCCATTAACCAGACTCCCTAACGTGCAAGTCTGTGCACATCTTTGGCTAATTATTTCTTGTCTTCCTCAACATGGGCGGTACTATCCATAGACAATCCGTTCAAAGCATTAGCAACAACATTATCCTTACCTGGGTGATAGAGAATGCTCATATCATAATCCTTGAGTAACTCTAACCACCCCCTCTGCCTGAGATTAAGCTCTTTCTGACTGACCACATACTGAAGACTCTTGTGATCGGTGAACACTTCCACATGAACACCATAAAGATAGTGACGCCATATTTTCAAAGCGAATACTATAGCAGCCAACTCTAGATCATGGGTTGGGTATTTCCTCTCATGAATCTTAAGCTGTCTGGAAGCATAATCTATAACCTTGCCATTCTGCATTAATACACGACCCAGTCCAACTCTGGACGCATCACAATACACAACAAAACCTTGCATACCTTCTGGTAAAGTCAACACTGGGTAGAAGTCAACCTAGTTTTCAATTCCTAAAAGCTTTTCTCACAAGCTTCAGACCATTGAAACTTTGCTGTTTTCTGAGTCAACTTAGTCAAAGGGGATGAAATAGATGAAAATCCCTTGACAAACCTCCTATAATAACCAGCCGATCCCAAGAAACTCTTAATATCAGTTGGAGATGTGGGTCTAGGCCAGTTCTACATTGCCTCTATCTTTTGAATGTCAACTCGAATTCCATCACCAGAAATAATGTGGCCTAAGAACGCCACAAACACAAGCCAAAATTCACACTTGGAAAATTTAGCATACAACTCCTTATCCTTGAGAGTTTGAAGAACTACTCTGAGATGAGTAGCATGATCCTCCTCATTTCTTGAATAGATTAGAATATCATCAATGAATACGATAACAAACATATGATATAGGCTTAAACACTTTGTTCATAAGATCCATGAAAGCTGCAGGAGCATTAGTCAAACCAAACGACATGACTAGAAACTCATAATGACCATATCGGGTTCTGAATATTGTCTTAGGGATGCCACTTTCTCTTACTCTCAACTGATGATAGCCAGATCTGAGGTCTATCTTAGAAAAACAAGTGGCACCCTGAAGTTGATCGAAAAGATCATCAATTCTCGGAAGAGGATACTTATTCTTGATAGTAACCTTGTTCAACTGACGGTAATCTATACACATTCTAAGAGAACCATCTTTCTTCCACACAAATAAGACCAGAGCGCCCCAAGGTGATACACTTGGTTGAATGAAACCTTTCTCAAGAAGGTCTTTCAACTGCTCTTTTAACTCTTTCAACTCAGCTGGATCTATTCTATATGGAGGAATAGAGATAGGATGAGTATTAGGAAGAATATCTATATCGAAGTCTATTTCTCTCTCAGGAAGGACTCCGGGAAGATCATCTGGAAAGACCTCTGGAAACTCACTCACAACTGGAACTGACTGAATAAGTGGTGTCTCAACACTAGAGTCATTAACTCGGACTAAGTGATAGATGCACCCCTTGGAAACTAACTTTCTAGCCTTAAGGTACGAAATAAAACGATCCTTCGGCACTGCTGAACTACTCCTCCACTCTATAACTGGCTCATTAGGAAACTGGAACTTAACTACTCGAGTTCTACAATCAATTGAGGCATAACATGCATGAAGCCAGTCCATACCTAGAATAACATCAAAAGCTACCATGTCTAACTCGACTAAGTCAGCCATGGTGTCCTTATGATTGACAAAAATGGTACAACCATGATAAACTCTCTCAGCTAGAATAGACTCACCAACAGGTGTGGAAACACTGAAGGGCTCAAGAAGTTGCTCATGAAGGATATTGAAATTCATATAAACATAAGGAGTCACAAAAGATAGACTCGCACCTGGATCTAGCAATGCATAAACGTCAAAAGTAAAGACTTTGATCATACCAGTGACAACATCTGGCAAATTCTCTTGCTCTTGGCGACTGGTGACAACATACAGATGGTTCGCTCCTCTGCCTATCCCTGAAGTAGCTCCTCTAGGTGCAGCCCTGTCTGGTGGAGTCACTGAAGAAGATTTGGCTCTATTGCCCCCATTACCACTACCTTGACTGTTCTGAGGGTACTCTCTCATGAAGTGACCATTCTGACCACACTTGAAGCCACCAGTGGAGCCATCACGACACACTCCTGAGTGGTTCCTACCACACTTAGCACATGTAGGAGTCCCATTACCTCTTTGTGCCACACTATCCTGAGACTGTGTAGGTCTAGCTCTGAAGTTTTGTGAATTCTGATTCTTGAACTCACCTCTGTTCCTTGGTTTAGGTGCACTAGTAGATGATGGAGCAGGTCCATTTTGCTTTTGTTGAAAGGATGACCGGTTCGCATTACTCTTCTGCTTCCCGGACTCATTTCCTATTGTCTTAGCCTTCTTGTTTCAGAACTTCTCTCTATCCCTCATCTTATCTTCCTCAATCTGTTACACATGGATCATCAACCTTGCTATGTCCATGTCCCCTATCAACATCGCAACCTTACCTTCTTTGCTTGACAGACGAGACAATCCAGAAACAAAAAAGCTCATCATGCTCCTCATATCAGCAACCATCTCCGGAGCATAACGGGAAAGTTGGGTAAACTTGAGGCTGTACTCATGCACATTCATGGATTCCTGCTTAAGAGTGAGGAATTTCCTTACCTTTGCCTCTCTTAGCTCACGGGGAAAGAAACACCCCATGAAGGCCTCTTCAAACACAACCCAGCTCACAATTGGTGCACCCTCAGCTCTACTCTTTTTCCATTGATCGAACCATACCCTAGCAAGACCCTTTAGTTGGTATGCAGCTAGTTCCACTCGCTTAGCATCAACAACATGCATCACCTCAAAAACTTTTTGCAACTCTTCCATAAAGTTTTCTGGATAATCAGTGACACTTGAACGGGTTAAGTTTGGAGGATTCATCCTTAAGAACTCACAGATTCTAGATGTATCAGCCACATCCTGT
Organism: Solanum etuberosum; assembly: GCA_029582245.1. Classification (NCBI taxonomy): domain Eukaryota; kingdom Viridiplantae; phylum Streptophyta; class Magnoliopsida; order Solanales; family Solanaceae; genus Solanum; species Solanum etuberosum. The sequence continues at coordinate 7,368 of JAJONR010001351.1, forward strand.
CGATTCCCTCTCTGTTGTCCAGCTTGGTTGGTCACTACTTGGCTCAACATCCGAATAGCATCCCAAAACTCAACATTAGTAACCTCTCCTTGGGGTTGCACTTATGGTGCATTGGGTACCCCTTGATCCTCAACATTCCTCCTAGAAGGATGACCTCAGACAACAAATCGTCGAGGCATGATCTGAAAGATAGGCGCAAGCACAAATTAGAAAAAAACTTTTATAGAGATGAACTCTATCGCACGAAAAGAGTATGAAAGAAGTGAGATAGTTCCTAAATGTTGCAGTCTCCTAATTATAGATGTGGCGCGCTTCACACTGATAAATAAGACTCTACAGACACGGCTTCATAGACACCTTAGGACTCTTGAACTCTGTGCTTTGATACCAAGTTTGTCATGCCCCGAGCCTACACCCTAGGCGTGGCCGGCACTCGAGAACCATTTCTGAGCCCAAGCGAACCCTTGGCCTGGCTCAATACTCTATGGAAGACTTACTCAACATAGAATAACCTCAAAAGATAAACTCATATAATAAATTCAAAATGTTTTTTAAGGAAAATTCAACTGGTCAAAAAGTCAACTCAAGTTTGAACATAAACAATGGAAATGAAAAGAATCATGAACTACTACTGTCTATCTATCTATGAAGCCTCTAGTACTATGAGGGATGTCGGGACAAGACCCCCGATCATCCTAACAACTGAAATAACTGAAGATAAAGAAGGGATCTTTCGGAAGCAAGGAGGCTCACCAAACAACTCTGGAACTCAACTGGATCAATGAAGCGCTGGTTGATGATCCTGGTTACCTGTATCTATATCATAAAATGATGCAGGACAAATGGCGTCAGTACATTGAATGTAGGAGCATGCGAGGGGAAATCTAAAACATGATATAAGTTTGAACTGGAACTGAAGAAACAACTTACCTCGTCTCAACTCAACTCAACCTCAACTCAATTCAATATAAAGCAATAACAATAATGCAATATAAAGAAAAGCTTTTAAAACAGTAAATAACAACTTAATGTATTGGAAAATATAATATAACTCAGTTTGTATGCAAAAATACAAAATAAACTCTTTTTGGGAGATTCTCTAACCGACAACCATCACTATGAGCTATGTGATGATACAACGTCTCGCCCACATTGCCAGAACTGTCCTATACCTTGCCGGGGTATAGCACTCCTCAACTAAATGGATCCACTAGTCTATGCTAAATGCAATAAGGAATCATCTAATAAGTATGACCCTTTTTACCAGTGTTGGCTACATGGTTTATGGGGGCTGTGAGTTGTTAATTAGAACTCTCCCCCATATCGGTGCTCAATACTACTCCCAAATATAGCTTAGCTCATATGTTTTAAAGAAAACATTTCCTCATCCTCAACTTTGATATTATTACTCAAAAGGTTTCTCTAAAAAGAGATAATACTAAAAACTGCTCATGAACTCTTTTGGAAATTGGTGTTTCCTCTCACCTTAAATGTAAAAACATTGCTCTTGGGAATACTTAGGTCTCATATATCATTTTAAAGAAAATGATCTCAACTCTACTCTTCCTCAACTCAAATGCTCAAGTCTTAAGACAAGTTTTAAGAAGGTTTGCAAAAGACTTCTCAAAAGAGTCGAAAGAACTCGCAAGACTTGAATCTTAACTCTACCTTGAATTTGAATTATGAATTCAAGGTTATGATTCATGTTATAAATGATTTCTAGATGTTTAGAAGTAGCTTAGAGTAGTTAGAATCAATAGGGAGTAAAGGAACCCTTTGAAAGAACTCTGACGGACTAAACGACAGAGAGTGGGTGGGGACAGACGACCCTGGTGCACTGAGTGGTACAGGTAGCCAGCCCATGTCCTACAGACAACCTGTGCTGGCGCGTTGGTGGGGTGGCCACGCTTGCCAAGAAAACCCCGATGAATTTCTTTCACGTTTTCTGACCCTAACTCGCCTAGAATCGAATGGTTTCTTCCCCCACTCACTTAGATTAGAATATCCAACATAAGTACACAATAATCTACTAAAAAAACACTAAAATCACTAACTTTTATCTCAATAACTCATCAAAATCCCAACAATCAAGATTACGAATGGATTTTAAAGAAAACTCATTAAGAACTCAAATCCTTCAACTTTGAAAATGAAATTGCATTAAAATAGCATGATTGGCGTGTGGGTGAACGAACCCAGCACTATGAGAACTCACATACCTATTAGGGATCAAACTCTTGGCAAAATAATCCTCGATTCGCAAGAAAACTCGATGAATGCCTTGAATGTTCCCTCCTTTCTCCTCTTTTCTCTTCTTGAAATCTCTTCTAAAACCCTAAGCATAAATAGGATTGTGAAAACTGAACAAAATCATTTTAGACACCTAAATATCAACATAATTCATCTTAAGCTGGTGGGATAAGGAAAAGACCAAAATACCCCTCATATTTTGTGGTAACTTTCTTTAATTGGACAGTTCGACTTCAAACGGGCATATCTCCCTCATACAAGCTCAAAAATTATCAAACTTAGTGGCGTTGGAAAGAGAATTCTAAGACCTTTCATTTGATATATTATGGCCCACGTAACTCATCATGTACTGTAAGTTATAGTCGTTTTAAGTTGACCCAAAACTCACAACTTAAGCATAACTTGAAAAATTTCAGATTTGGCTCTTTCCAAATTAGTTCTTTCTAAATTTGGATCTTTCGAATACCGAGGTGTTACACTAGAAATTTAGGTTTGATGTATGTACCTTGCTTGAAAATAGAGGTTATGGGTTGAATCTATTTGCCATATTTCTGCATCAAAAGAGAGAAAAGAGTAAGGTATTGGGTTGTTGAGATTGGCATATAGACGAGACCAAAAGGATATTCTATGCAAGGATCCTATGAGATCGAAAAAAGATTAGTGTCATTGAAGATGACCTAGTCTAATCATAAATGTTCATCACTATATAGCAGGACAATTACCCTTATGTGACATTGATTTTCAATCCTCGCACCCCTAGATTGTTTGTTATTTCTTGAATTTTCCAGAATCTTAGTGTAATTGTGATAATTTATAACCAAATAAATTGGTGGAATCATCCACCCAATTATTTTTACGTCTACAAATAAATGATTGAACAATCCAAATTTCATGATAAAATTCTCTACAATATACTATTCTCTGTGGGATTCTACCCCGACTCTTAGTTGGGTATTTTTATTGACTACGACCGCTATCTCTTTTCATTTGTTTTAAAGAGTATATTTGAGCGTTATAAAAAAATGGCGCCGCTGCCGAGGAATGGTGGGGTAACACCCAAGAATTTTTTTGAACTAAGACTCGAACCCTTCTTCATTGTGAGTAGGATTTTACCAAGGAATTTAAAATTTCTTAAGTGTTAAGGTCAGGTTACTAGATATATCACCTTGAGTTCCAAAAAGAATTAAAGAGAATTCATTCAAGTCATTCCTTAGTTCTTTTAAGTTTTGGGTCAACTTCAAACGGCTATAACTTTCAGTACAAGATGAGTTAAGAGACCTATAAGATATCAAATGAAAGATTTCTGAGTCCTCTTTCCAACGCCACTGAGTTTGCTAATTTTTGACCTCGTATGAGGGAGATATGCCTTTTTGGAATCAGGCTGTCCATTTAAGAAAAAGTTACCCAAAAATATGAAGGGTATTTTGGTCTTTTCCTTACCCAATCAGCTTAAAACAAATTTTAATAATATTTTGGGGACAAATCTGATTTAGGTCAATTTTCATAAATCCAAATACACTTAGGGTTTTAGGAGAGAGTTCAAGAAGAGAAAAGAAGAGAGAAATACGAGAAAAGAGGGAAGGTTCAAGGCGTTCGTCGAGATTTCTTGCAATATTCATGGATTTTTCGCCAAGAATTTTATCCTAAGAGGTATGTGAGTTTCTCATAGTGTTGGGTTCATTCACCCACACACCAATCATGTTATTTTCAGTGAAGTTTCATTCTTGAAGTTGAAGAATTTGAGTTCTTGATTTATTTCTTGAAAGTATTCTTTCCGTTCTTGAATTAAGATGGGTTTGATGAGTTCTTGAGATAAAATTTAGTGAATTGAGGGTGGTTTGGAGTATATTATCATGTACAAAAGTTGAGTATTTGAATCTAAGTGATTGGAAAAGAAACCATTCGATTCTAGGAGAATTAGGGTCGAAAAATGAGTAAGAAAAGATTGGCAGAAAATAAGGTACCAGGTCCGCGTCACGGACCTGTTCCTAAGAAGTGAAATTTTCCTCTCCGCGTCGCGGAGAGAACGCGGACTCCACTTTTATAAAAAATATTTCGCGACCAAACATTATAATTCATCTCGGCGTCGCAGACTTGCTCCCAGATAGTGTTTTTCAATTGTTTCTCATTATTGACTATCTAAAACTCATTTAATCATCACGATATCCTTATTATCATAAATCATAACTTTGAATTCATAATTCAAATTCAAGGTAGAGTTAAGTGTCAAGTATTGAGAGTTCTTTCGAGTCTTTTGAGAAAGTCCCTTTGAGTCTTTTGAGGAGTCTTCTACAATTTCTAATAACTTATTTCAAGATTCAAGTAAGTGAGCATGAGAGTGAGAAAAATGTATTCATGAGTCTACACTATTATCGAGATCTTTCGTATCATGAATCATAACTCTTGAATTCTTAATTCAAATTCAAGAAAGAGTTAAGGGTAGAGTTCAAGAAAGTATTTGAGTTCAATGTTGAATCCTTTGAGACTAACTATTGAATTGAGAATCTTTGAGAGGAGTAGTATCTTCAAGTTCTAAGTCTTGAGTATTGAGTTCCTAATCATTTTGGGATTATATTCCTAATCATGGGGCTACTACATGTTACCCATGAAGGTCCTTGAGTTGAGTAGTTCATGCCTATAATTCCACATGAACCCACCCTATGAGTCGAGCAGTCTTTAGATGAGAAGTATAATTGAGTCCTTGAGTTGAGTAGTTCATGCCCATAATTCCGCATGAACTCTCCAAGTTGAGCATTCTTGAGATGAGTAGTATCATTGACTCCTTGAGTTCTGTAGTTGCTGAGTTCCAAGTATTGAGTTATATGCATGGTTATTGAAAACCTTGAATTGAGTCATTCACGTCCATAATTCGGCATGAACCATATTATAAGAAGTCTTTTTACAAAGTGTTTTAAAACTTGTTTTAAAGACTTGAGTACTGAGTTGAGGAAGAGTAAAGCTGATTTCATTTTCTTTAAAATAATATATGGGAACTAAGTATTCCCAACAGTAATTATTTTTACATTTAAGATGAAAGGAAACTGAGATTTCCAAATGAGTTTTGAGCAGTTTGAGTACCATCTATTTTAAGTGAAATATTTTTGAGTAATAATCTCAAAACATAGAGAGAGTAATATTTTTAAACATATGAGCTAGTATATTTTGGGAGTAGTATTGAGCAACGATATGGGGGAGAGTTCATAAAACTCACAACCCCCATAAACCATGTAGCCAACATGGGTAGAAAGGGTCATACTTTTTAGATGATTCCTTAATGCTTTTTAGCATATACTAGTGGATCCACTTAGTAGTAGGTTCTATACCCCGGCAAAGTATAGGACAGTTCTGGCAGCATGGGCTAGACGCTGTATCATCACATAGCTCATAGTGATGGTTGTCGATTAGAGAATCTTCCACATAGTTATATTGTATTTTTATATACAAATTGAGTTATTATTGTATTCTTCAATACATTGAGTTGCTATCTACTGTTTTAAAAGCTTTCTATATATTGCATTTTTTATGTTTGCTTTATCCTTGAGTATCCAAAGTTGAACTATGTTTCACAAAGTTGAGTATCTTATTATTGAGTTGAGCCCTATTTTCTCTGAATTGAGTAGAACTATGTTTCACTGAGTTGAGTATCTTATTATTGAGTTGAGCCCTATTTTTTCTGAGGTGAGTTGAACTATGTTTCACTGAGTTGAGTATCTTATTATTGAGTTGAGCTCTATTTTCTCTGAGTTGAGTTGAACTATGTTTCACTTAGTTGAGTATCTTGTTATTGAGTTGAGCCCTATTTTGTCTGAGTTGAGTTGAGTTGAGTGATTTGAGAAGAGGTAAGTATGTTTCTTTTCCATCAGGTCAAGCTTATGTTTATGATTTGGAATTCCCCTTACATGCTCGTACATTCCATGTACTGAGCCATTTGTCCTGCGTCATTTCATGATGCAAATACCGGTATTCAGGATCATTAACATGCATTTCGTTGGGGTCATGTGATATTCTAGTCAGCTTTGGTGAGCCTTCTTATATTCCGGAGGACTTCACCTTTATCTTACAGTTAGTAGTTTTGAGATGTCGTCGGTCTTGTCTCGATATCCTTCTGTAATAGTAGAGACTTCATAGATAGAAAGAGTTGAAGAGTTTCTGTATTTAATTTTATTTTGAATATTGTAGAGAATTGTAAAAAGGTTGAGTATTTGAGTTTATTGAAATTAATTCAGTTTTAAGCTTTTGTATGCTTGAGTTATTCTTCCGCTTGTAGCCAGCCAGGATGAGGGTTCGCTTGGGGACCAACAATGGTTCTCGAGTGTCGGCCACGTCCAGGGTGTAGGCTCGGGTCTTGACAAACTTGGTATCAAAGCACAGAGTTCAAGTGTCCTAGGGTGTCTATGAAGCCGTGTCAGTAGGGTCTTATTTATGGTTGTGAGGGCCCCACTTCTATAAATGAGGGACTACATACATTTAAGAAGAGTTTCCCTTCTTTCATACTCTTAATCGTGCAATAGAACTATGTCATAGAGATTCATTCTAACTCGTGCGTTCGCATATCCATTCGACTACCCTACATACTAGAGGTGGTTGAAAAGTATAGTCAGTCCTTTATCGATGAGTTGCTCTTAGAAAAAATCTTGAGGAAGCCATGAGACTGCAGAGGGGATTAAGAGAAGCCTGTGAGTGATTTAAGTATTGAGTTCGAGGAAATGCGCTCATATTCATATGAATCATGCGTTTGAGCTAAAAGTGAGTTGTACTCTCTTCTCTAAGTACTGTTTCAGCTGAGATCCTTTTGAGAAAGTATGTTTAGAGCTTGGGTAGTATTTTCACCCTAAAAGATAGTATGAATGACCAGATTATGAGCAGTAGTAGTAAAGAGTGCCCCTTAAGTTAAGAGAATAGTATGCAGAGGTTAAGTAATCTAAGGAAAGGAGATAGTGATGGGGTAGATTATGTTATTGCAATCATGCACCCAGTCAGTTATAAGCGATGAGTTCCTTTATGAGTCAAATAAGGAATAATAATGTTGTAGAGAGTTCTCGATGGAAGGAAGAGGAATAGTTACTAGTCCGCATGAGATATAGTATACTTTTAACCAAAATAGAGTTGATGTCGATGTGCCATCGTGTTAGAGGAGACTAAATACATGTGTTGAATAAGAGAACATAATATTCATGAAGTGATAGATCTAAGCTAGGCTTATGATTTGTTTTGAGAGGGTCATGATGTTCAGAAGGTTATAGAACTGATTAAGAAATGAGGTGTTATAAGAGGGCAAATAGTACTTAAGTTGTGAAACGGGGATGTAGACGAGTTTAGAGATGATGGAATAGGTCCATAGCTTTGAAGTGTTAGCTTTAGACCTAAGGGGGAGATGATAAGATGAGAAATCAAGTCAAGTGTTGAGAATAAAATAGTAATGAGTTCAAAAGAGCATGTGAAATATATTTTCAGAAGTCCTTTTAGTAGTGGAGTGATGTTACAAGGAGAAGATTAACGTTCTCATCGTGATAATGATAAGGAGGAAGATGAGGATGAGGTTTTACTATGAGAAGTAGTTAAATGAGAGCCCTTTGTTGGTTTTGAGTAGTAATGCAGGGAATTCTAGTTAGTATGGCAGAGATGATAAAGGAATGAGAACTTCTTAAGGAGTTGGTTAGTAGGAGTCCATGGAGTTGTTAGAGTACTAAGATTGAAGGTGGTGTTGTTAAACATTAGGTGGTTCTTGATATGAGCCCAATGTTGATTAAATGTGGTGGTAACGAGTAATATTCTTGGGATGAGATTCCCTATAGAGAGGTATAGAACCCGAACCTTAGGATTTGGGTTAAGCTTGAATATAGTAAGAGTGTGTCGTTAGACTCAGACCTTGGTAAGGGAAGTCATGCACCCTTGTAGGAGCTATGAGTTGCAGCCAATGAGGCATGGTATTCCTAGTCTTTCTTCATGCCCAGATTTCCTTTGTTTCAGATAAGGGAACTTCAAAGAGAGTGTGACTATGCTCACAATAGCATCGTTCTTGACTTAGGTGCTATAGAAGATCCCAACTCTTGGTACAAATCAGTCCAGCCGGTGTTAGTAGGCAAGTTCATGAGTCAGAAGAGATAGTGAGAGTAACCCCGTTCCATAACCACTCCAGCCATCATTCAAGGACGAATGATCCCAAGGGGGAGATAATGTAACACCCCAGAATTTTTTTGAACTAAGACTCAAACCCTTCTTCGTTGTGAGTAGGATTTTACCATGGAATTTAAAATTTCTTAAGTGTTAAGGTCAGGTCACTAGATATAGCACATTGAGTTCCAAAAATAATTAAAGAGAATTCATTCAAGTCATTTGTTAATTCTTTTAAGTTTTGGGTCTACTTCAAACGATCATTACTTTCAGTACAGGATGAGTTAGGAGACCCATAAGATATCAAATGAAATATCTCTGAGTCCTCTTTCTAACGCCACTGAGTTTGCTAATTTTCGAGCTCGTATGAGGGAGATATGCCCTTTTGATTTCAGGCTGTCCATTTAAGGAAAGTTACCCGAAAATATGAAGGGTATTTTGGTCTTTTCCTTACCCAATCATCTTAAAATGAATTTTAGTAATATTTTGGGGTCAAATCTAATTTGGGTCAGTTTTCATAAATCCAAATACGCTTAGGATTTTAGGAGAGAGTTTAAGAAGAGAAAAGAAGAGAAAAGAGGAGAAAAAAGGGAAGGTTCAAGGCGTTCGTCGAGATTTCTTGCAATCTTCAAGAGGTTTTCGCCAAGGATTTTATTCTAAGAGGTATGTGAGTGTCTCATAGTATTGGGTTCGTTCACCCACATACCAATCATGTTATTTTCAGTGAAGTTTCATTCTTGAAGTTGAAGAATTTGAGTTCTTGATTTATTTCTTGAAAGTATTCTTTCCGTTCTTGAATTAAGATGGGTTTGATGAGTTTTTGAGATAAAATTTAGTGAATTGAGGGTGGTTTGGAGTAGATTATCGTGTACATAAGTTGATTATTCGAATCTAAGTGATTGGGAAAGAAACCATTCAATTCTAGGAGAATTAGGATCGAAAAATGAGTAAGAAAAGATCGGCAGAAAATAAGGTACCAGGTCCGCGTCGCGGACCTATTCCTCAGAAGTGAAATTTTCCTCTCCGCGTCGTGGAGAGAATGCGAACTCCACTGTTTCAAAAATTATTTCACAACCAAACTTTATAATTCATCTCCGCGTCGCGGATAGATAGTGTTTTTCAACAGTTTCTCATTATTAACTATCTAAAACTCATTTAATCATCACAATATCCTTCCTATCATAAATCATAACCTTGAATTCATAATTCAAATTCAAGGTAGAGTTAAGAGTCAAGTCTTAAGAGTTCTTTCGAGTCTTTTGAGAAAGTCCCTTTGAGTCTTTTGAGGAGTCTTCTAAAATTTCTAATAACTTGTTTCAAGACTCAAGTAAGTGAGCATGAGAGTGAGGAGAGTGTATTCACGAGTCTACACTATCATTGAGATCCTTCATATCATGAATCATAACTCTTGAATTCATAATTTAAATTCAAGAAAGAGTTAAGAGTAGAGTTCAAGAAAATCTTTGAGTTCAATTGTGAATCCTTTGAGACCAACTATTGAATTGAGTATCTTTGAGAGGAGTAGTATCTTCAAGTTCTAAGTCTTGAGTATTGAGTTCCTAATCATTTTGGGATTATATTCCTAATTATGGGGCTACTACATGTTACCCATGAAGGTCCTTGAGTTGAGTAGTTCATGCCCATAATTCCACATGAACCCTATGAGTCCAGCAGTCTTGAGATGAGAAGTATCATTGAGTCCTTGAGTTAAGTAGTTCATGCCCATAATTCCGCATGAACCCTCCGAGTCGAGAATTCTTGAGATGAATAGTTTTATTGACTTCTTGAGTTATGGAGTTGCTGAGTTCCAATTATTGAGTTCTTTGCATGGTTATTGAAAACCTTGAATTGAGTCGTTCACGTCCATAATCCGGCATGAACCCTATTTTAAGAAGTCTTTTTACAAATTGTTTTAAAACTTATTTTAAAGACTTGAGTACTGAGTTCATTTTCTTTAAAATGATATATGGAAACTAAGTATTCCCAAGAGTAAATGTTTTTACATTTAAGATGAGAGGAAACTGAGATTTCCCAAAGAGTTTTGAGCAGTTTGAGTACCATCGCTTTTAAGAGAAAGATTTTTGAGTAATAATCTCAAAACACAGAGAGAGTTATGTTTTTAAACATATGAGCTAGTATATTTTAGGAGTAGTATTGAGCATCGATATGGGGGAGAGTTCATAAAACTCACAGCCCTCATAAACCATGTAGCCAACGTGGGTAGAAAGCGTCATACTTTTTAGATGATTCGTTAATGCTTTTTAGCATAGACTAGTGGATCCACTTAGTAGTAGGTTCTATACCCCGGCAAAGTATATGACAGTTCTGGCAGCATGGGATAGACGTTGTATCATCACATAGCTCATAGTGATGGTTGTCGGTTAGAGAATCTCCCACATTGTTATATTGTATTTTTATATATAAATTTAGTTATTATTGTATTCTTCAATACATTGATTTGCTATCTACTGTTTTAAAACCTTTCTATATATTGCATCTTTTATTGTTGCTTTATCCTTGAGTATCCAGAGTTGAACTAGGTTTCACAAGGTTGAGTATCTTATTATTGAATTGAGCCCTATTTTTTCTGAGTTGAGTTAAACTATGTTTCATTGAGTTGAGTATCTTATTATTGAGTTGAGCCTTATTTTACCTTAGTTGAGTTTAACTATGTTTCAGTGAGTTGAGTATCTTATGATTTAGTTAAGCCCTATTTTCTCTCAGTTGAGTTGACCTATGTTTCACTTAGTTGAGTATCTTATTATTGAGTTGAGCCCCTATTTTCTCTGAGTTGAGTTAAGTGAGTTGAGAAGAGGTAAGTATGTTTCTTTTCCATTAGTTCAAGCTTATGTTTATGCTTTAGAATTCCTCTTACATGCTCGTATATTCCATGTACTGAGCCATTTTATCCTGTATCATTTCATGATGCAGATACATGTATTCATGAGCATCAACAAGCGTTTCGTTGGGGTCATGTGATATTCCAATCAGCTTTGGTGAGCCTTCTTATATTCCTGAATACTTCACCTTTATCTTACAATTAGTAGTTTTAAGATGTCGTGGGTCTTGTCCCAATATCCTTCTGTAATAGTAGAGGCTTCATAGATAGATAGAGTTGAAGAGTTTCAGTATTTACTTTTATTTTGAGTATTGTACAGACTTGTAAAAAGGTTGAGTATTTGAGTTTATTGAAATTAATTCAGTTTTAAGATTTTGTATGCTTGAGTTATTCTACCGCTTGTAGCCAACCAAGATGAGGGTTCGCTTGGGGACCAGCAATGGTTCTCGAGTGCCAGCCACGTCCAGGGTGTAGGCTCGCGTCGTGACAGGTGGTTGAGAATTCTATTTGAGAAAACAGTTTGTAAATTTGTTTAGTTGTAGTAGATTGTGGTTTTGTGTTGTTGTTGGCTGATTTGTAGGTCTAATACAATGAATGACCATGGTAGTGATAATGATAGTCACTATTGTCAATATGACAATATGGGTGATTTGAATGATATGCATGTGAATATTTTTCAAACCATGGGAGCCATCCGGATACCTCCCACTGCGGAAGGGTTGTGTTTTATGTAATCGGAACAATGTTGTAATTTCTCCAACAAGAGGAATATTTGGGGAATCAGTCGTAGATCCCTATTAAAACCGAGGATTTTTTTGGAGGTGTGTGGATCATTTGTGTTGAAAATCATCTCTCAAGAGTCTATGAGGTTGAGGTTATTCCCATTCTTGTTAATGGGTGAAGCTACAAGATGGTTAGCGGAATTGTCAAATGACTCTATCACTTCTTGGGAGAAGTTGAGTGAAGATTTCTTGGAGAGAGTCTTTCCCCTCTCGAAGATGGTGAAACTTAGAACCCAAATCCAAATCTTCAAGCGCATTGGAGGTGAACCTCTACATGAGACTTGGTTGCGGTTAAAGAAAGTACTTTTGCAATGTCCAACACATGGTGTTCCGGATGATTTGCTGCTGTAGTACTTCTATTGTAGCCTTGATTCAGTCAATAAAGGTGTGGCTGATGAGTTAGTCCAAGGAGGATTAGTGAGAGAACCATATGATGTGGCTGCTTTGTTGTTAGATGACATGGCCAAAGTTAACCAAGCATGGCATACTAGAGAAGACCAACTGTCTACTCTACCATTGAGTATAAGCAAAGAAAAAATCGAGAAGAAAAATGAACGAGTTGAAAACATGGACAAATGATGACCCAACTCAATTTGTTGTCTAAACATGTCATAGAAGGTGGACTTAGATCAACGAATGCGGTTGGAACTAACACTGGGCAGTGCCAGGATGATACCAAGTTTGAGGCATTATACATTGAAGAAGTTAAATATTTGGAAAATCAAATGGGGGGTTCTCACCCAAATTACCAACAACAAAGTGGGAACTAAGGTTGGAACAAGGATCAAGATAATTTTTGGAAAGATTGGCGAGCTGAAATTGGATAGATAGGGAGGATGACAAAGATAGATATGTTCCTCCACATGATCATCAATGACCAACTGACCCAGCTAGGCCAGAAGGAAACCGAACTTAGGAAATGCTCACAGTGATCTTCAACAAGGTTGAAGAGTCCGACAATGTGTTGAAGGATTTGAAAAATGACTTCTTCACTTTATCTTAAATTGTGACCTCTCATTCGGTATCTATCAAGCAACTAGAGACCCAATTGTGCAAGATCTCCACTCATCTCAATCCAAGGCAAAAGGGAACGTTGCCTAGTGATACCGTCCCAAACCCTAAAATAAATGTTGAGGAAATAAGAACTATTTCTCGCCATGACGTTAAATAAGGCACTTCTTAGGAGGCAATCCAAGTCATTACTTATTTTTTATTGCTTTCAATAATGTGTGTTGTGAGTGCAGGTTGAAAATAAGTCAAAAGTTGAAACATAACATTAGGTGATGCTAAAACTAGCACGATGATCCGCCGAAGGAGTTGTGAAGACTCATTGTTGTCTGCTTTCTGAGCTAGAAATTATGGGAAAATGTACTGTCCATTTCGGCGATCTAAGCTAAAAAAGGCAATCCACCGATGTATGGTATGCGAACTCTATCGGGTACACCAAATCAGCTTTGAGGTTTGGTATTTATTTAGAAAATTTTGGTGAGCTTCAGCTCTAATTGGTGATCCGCCAAACACACTCAGCAATGTTACTCGTGACCGCCGAGTGTGCCTGATAAAAAAAGGTCAAGGGTCTTTTCAAATTCAAAAAGAAAATCTTTTGAAATTATGTGGAAACTTGTTATTGTTGCATATGCTAGGTTTTTCTGTGAAAATTAGGCACATGGCTGAACACCTCCTGTTTGGCGAGCATGTCTTAGCTCGCCAAGGAGGGTAAGCGAATCACCGAGTAAGCCCCAGCTCGCCTTCTTGAGTGAATATGTGACCTTGGGCAGTGTCCCATTTGGCAGTCTTGTCATAGTTTGCCGAACCCATTTGGCGAGTCACCGAGTTGGAGTTGATATCGCCTTTGATGCCTGTTTCTTTTCATTTTGCATTGTTAGTTTCGGTGGACTTATCTTAGCCCACTGAAACCAACTCGGAAAATTGCCGAGTTTTAATGACCCTTTGTGCCTGAATTCTTTGATAACTGCTACTGTCCATTTCTGTGAGCCCACAAGAGCACGCCCATCCTGTTAGGTGATCCACCTTCCCTTTAGGCGAGCCTCGGGGTATTTTTTGAACTATGTTTCCAACTAAGTTTGATTTTAACTAACCTTCATCGATCTATGTTTGATTTTTTTTTCTTTGCAAGTTATGGCTAAGACTAAGAGAAAGGAAGTGGTAACTTCAGATATAGAATTCGACAAAGACTCTCCTTCCCCTTACCCTTCGTTGAAGAAGCAGAGAGGTATAGTTATCAATGACCCATTTGAGGATTCTCGGCGACGATAGCCTACAACCCCACAAGCATCTTCACAAGAAAGTGTGCGATCCAAAAAGAGGGTATTAAGAAAGAGAATGGACATCCGGTCAAAACTTGTGCAACCTTCATCCACCCCAGCACCATCCATAGTTCTCCCGATTATCACTCCAAGAGCCCTCAATAACTCAAGGTAGCTAGAGAATGTCCCATTCTTGAGGAGAGACGACTCTACATGGATGGGGTTATGATCACTCGGCTATTTAGGTGCATCCAGTTTCATTAGTTTGAGGGGTTCACATTACCCCAAAACCCTTATGTTCCTTCTTGGTTCCGTGAGTTCTATACGGACTATGCCCAGGCCTTACCAAAGAGGCAGAAGGGCACAATTTGGAACCCTCTGGATGAAATAAAAATGTGTGGCAAGAAGGTGCATGCCACGCTGGAGCACTCAACACTACATTAGGGATGTCAAAATTTTAGGCAAAATATATTTTCACTCTAGATGTAGAATGACCTTGATTCGTTGAAAGTTTAGTTGGCCCCGCTCATATTTCACATTTCCCCTCCTGAAAGTGCCCGCATTGAAAAGAAGGATTTAAACATGGTGGCTCTATGTTGGTTTGGATTTATTCGCATCAATATCATTCCCTCACAAAACGAATCTATTCTTCGCTATCCCATGGTTGTATTAGTTGGCACGATCATTGGCTGGGAGAACATTAATGTGGGGACTATTATTGCGGAGCAAAGACTACTAAGAACTCGACGGGAGAAAACCTCCCTTCAATTCCCGGTCTTTATCACAAAGATATACGAGGATGCATGAGTTCTTTTCAGGGGGAACACAGATATGCGGATCACCCTGGCCTCTTCCAATGACATCCGGTGGATTGAGATTGATTTTTTACGGGATCATACGCCTTGGAGGAAGCCACCACCACCAGACACCACGCTTGTTGTCTATCCTGCTACTCTAGCCTCTAAGACCAGCACGCCTGCTCCTTCTATGAAGCAGACATGTATATCTTCCTCCCTTATTGTGCTTTCATCTTCTGCACCTCCTACTACTGCTACTGTTACCACTGCTATTGCTGTTATGTATACCCGAACTCCTACTACCCACCCTCATAGACCAAGGAATTAATTCATCAAATGGGCTACCTTGCATGGTCTGCTAATGTTAGAGTGGCTAGGGTTGAGAAAGACATGCCTGGTTGATTGATAGGGAAATTGAGAGGGTGTTGGCCCCATTAAGGGATATGGTGACTAGGTGTGAGGGGTTGATTGAGGGCCATAGTATGAGGTTGGACAACCTCACTGCCTGATTAGAGGCCCAAGAGAAGGCCGAGGGTAGTTTCAGTGTGTTGGATACCATGAGAGGTATATTGCTACTTTATGAGCGAATGTTGACCAGTTGCAGTCTACTGATATTTCTATGCTATGGGGTGATGTTCCCCTACCTGATGCAGAAGCATCCATGCCACCGATGGTGCCCACCAGTGAGCCTACTCTGAGTGTTCATCAGAGTGGGTTAGATGGTAGAGTTGCTACTGATGATTTTGATGTTGAGAGAGCCAATGATGATTGGGCCAAGAAAATGGATGAGGAGGAGATGAGAAGTGATTAGGATGATCATGGTATTTCGTAGACACTTACAGAGTTGCAGGATACCGAGGAGCTAATTGTTCAAGCCTCCTTGAGAGAACCCTTCGGGAGACTTTAGCAGTTGGTACTAGTGGAGTCTCTATAGACCCTACCATTCCTCCCAGTGATGTGATAGGCACTGCTGCCCTAGCTAACTCCTCAGTGCTGCCTCTTGTGATATTATTTCCCAGCACAGATGCCTCAGGTGATGCTTTCCCTTCATAGACTCCAGATGTGAGTGCTCTACAGACTTAGCCTATCAGGGGATCCTTTTTATTCTTCCTCCCGTACTCTATTACTTTTGCATTGACACTGCATTTTTATATTTATGGGATAAGGGATGTGTTTCTAATATTACCCTTTTGCTGTGTATTTTATTATTTTTCAGTTTTGGTTGATTGTAGTAGTTTACTTTTGTTTATATTAGAGTGCTTCATTTGGTTTTGCTTATTTCATGTTGCCTCTTTTGTTTTCACTCAATTTCGCAACTAATTCATAATATTTGAAAATCGTGAAATGCTTGAGTTTTCATGGATAATGATTTGAGGATCGGTGTTCAATATCGATGTATTGAATAGTACTCATGATGAGCATGATGTATAGTGTTGGTGTTGCAAGAATTAAATCAATGTGGTTGCACTTTTGAGGGGTCTCTTTGAATTTTTTGTTGACTAGTTGCGTTTTGATGCGAGCCCTCCAAAGAACAGCACACATACCTTTTGATCTTTTTGGGTTGTGCTAAAGGAGTGTATTTCGAATTTCCATGTGTGGTGAGGTCTTATTTGAAAGTATATGGGTGGAATCCAAGAATTTGCCTGGTTAGTCTAATTTTCTAAACTTTGGTAATTGCAAGGCATGATCTTGGGAAAAACTTCTAAGAGGGAACCCAAATTTTCATTAACCTTTGTTACTATCTTGTGAGGGTGTGCATCCATTTTGGCACCATTTGAGCCTAAACCATTTGTTAACAAAACCAAACTAAAACCTCTTGAGCAAAATTGTTCCTACCTTCTCACCCAAAATCCTTTTTGAAGCATTGTTATGTTTGAATAACCAACTTGGGCCAAAAGCCTAAGTTGGGGTGTGGAAATGAAGGAGGAATGAGACCCAAGTGAAGGTCAAAGAAAGATGAAATGAGACCTAACTTTGAAGTTTGTTACAAAAAGAAGGAACCCCTCCTTATAAAAAATATAGAGAAAGAATCATTGTGATGAATTTTTTTGAAAAATGGAAATAAAAAAGAGAAGTGATGATATAAATGGTATTTCAAATAGAGTGAGTGAAAAGTCAAAGTTTGAGTTCTCAAATGAAAAAGAATGAAAGAACTTGAGAATAGGTGAAGATGATTGCAACAATACTTTGAAAAGATGAAGTCACTAAGACAAGTTGACCATACCTTAACCCTCTCCCCCATTACAAGCCTAAAAGACCCTTGAGATCTTGCATGAACTAGGTTGTGTGATGATTGGAAAATATGGGCAAACCTATGGGATAAAGCTGGCTTATATTTCTCTTTTGAGAGAGTGAGAGTTGTATTCATTCCTTATTTCTTTGCTTATTTTCTTTGTGAGAGCATGAAATTGTACTTGATGTGAGGACACTTGAAAGTATTTATTGAAACACGATCTTTCATTAGAAAATAAGCTATAGTGAGCTTGAGCTTGTGTTGAAACCGACTAGTAGTCATTTCAAGCTTTTTGATCATGATTGAGTGTAGCATGTTGTTGAGAGTAGTCTTGTAGTGGACCTTGCATGTTAGCTCTCATTGAATACTGTTGTAGACACCTTTATTGAGCTAATTGTGTTCTTGATTTACTTGAGGACAAGAAAAATTTTAAGTTGGGTATTGATGAGTGGAAGATTTGCACTCATTTGGGATGATTTAGCTCAATAATTAGTGTCCTCAATGCCTAATTATGTCCTATTGTGATGATATTTTTTATGATTTGCAGCTATGAAGGCTAATGGACAAGGCAAGGATGAATGTTCGAAAGAATGGCCAAAATGTAAAAACAAGTGCAAACTATACATTGATGATCGCCAAACAAGAAAGGCAGATCACCTAGTGAGCATGACCTTGCCCAAAGTTGCAACGTGCAACACTTGTGTTTATCGATGCAGGTCGGCAAACTCCAAAAGAAAAGGTGACTCGCAGAATGAGAAGGGTGACCTTGTTAACCATCGTTGAAAGAAACAATGCAAGGACAAAAATAGAAGGATCGAAAGGGGAACTAAAGTGGTACTTGGGGATACGCCAAATGTGAAAGGTAGACTCGAACGACCTCGCCAATTGAGGTTCAAACACCTGAAGCCTAGAGAAAGAAAAGGCGAGCAGAAACATGATTGGTGACTCATCAAATGAGCTCGGCGAGCCCGACTAACGTTGCACAAAGGGTAGCGAGTTGAGTTTTGAGCCAAATATTGGAAACTATAAATAGCCCAATGGAGAGAAAAAATGAGCTTTTTGTTGATCCATGAGTGGAACACAGAAATAGAAAGAATAGTATTTGTGAAGAGAGAAACATTTTACCTTGTGAAAAACACTTTCAAGTTTCTTGGGGGTTTTCAAATTTGTTGTTAAAACTAACAAATTGAAGTTGAATTCAATGTGAGCTTGCTTGTAGTTGCTTAATTTCATGTTACCCATGGCTACTTTCATGAATGGTATTTTTTCTTTGCTTTTTGTAATAGATTGCTAAAACCCAAGATCTAGGGGTGCACTTATGGGGTTGGGTGTTTATTTAATGTAGTGGTTATTATGTTATGCTCTGTTTTGTTGTTGTTCGTAGATAAATTTAAGCTAATTAGCATGGGGTTAACTTATGGGTTAAAGTTGCATACTTAATTCCTACTTCCGATCTTCGGTCGATGCTCGAAAGTGATTGATTTGATTGGGTAATTAGTATAATACTAGCAATTTAGATTTGATGTCTAGAACTTTGTTGATAATAGAGGTTATGGGTCAGATCTATTTTCCCTATTTCTGCATCGAAAGAGAGAATAGAGTAAGGTATTGGATTGTTGAGAATGACATATAGATGAGACCGAAAGGAGATTCTATGCAAGGATGATTTGAGATAAAAAGAATATTAGCATCATTGAAGATGACCTAGCCTATTCATGAATGTTCATCACTATAGAGCAACACAATTACCACTATGTGACATTGATTTTTAATCCCCGCACCCCTAGATTGCTTGTTACTTCTTGAATTTTTCATAATCTTAGTTTAATTGTGACACTTGATAACCAAATCCTTTTATTAAATCGATGGAATCCTCCACCCACTTGGTTTTAATAATACAAATGAATAATTTTACAATCCAAATTTCTTGATAAAATTCTCTACGATATACCATTCTCTGTGGGATTCCACCCTGACTCTTAGTACGGTATTTTTATTGACTATGATCAATGTTTCTTTAATTGGTTTTAAAGAGTAAGTTTGAGCGTAATCAATAGGTCCCGAATTGGTACATGAGGCGATTAAGAAAGTTTGACTTATAAGAGAAAGGCTGAAAATGACTCAAAGTCGATAAAAGTCTGATGCCGACGTTAGAAGAAGATATCTTGAGTTTGAGGTTGACGATTGGGTTTACTTAAAAATTTCACCCATGAAGGTGTCATAATGTTTTGAAAGAAAGGGAAGCTTAGTTCCCGTTATGTAGGCCCATATCAAATTTTGTGGCGTATTGATAAAGTTAATTATGAGATTGATTTGCCTAATGATTTATCATCAATATATCTTGTTTTCAATGTTTCCTTCTTGAAGAAGTGTGTTGGAGATTTGAAATCGATTGTACCGTTAGAGAATCTTGGTATAAAGAAAAGTCTTTCTTATGAAGAAATTCCGATTAAGATTTAAGACTGGAAAATTTGGAAGTTGAAGAGTAAAGAAGTTGCATCTGTAAAGGTGTTTTGAAGGAATCAAATAGTTGAGGTTTCTACTTGGGAGGCCGAGGCCGATATGATGTCCTTATATCCTCATCTCTTTCCCTTCGATCCTACTCTAGATTGAGGTATTTAGTTCCTCATGTTTCATTCTTTGGTTTCATGTGTCTTAGTCATCATTGTAACACCACAAATATTTCTAAGTTAAGACCCAAACTATTCTTTATTTACATGTAAGGTCATATATGGTGATTCTTAAATATTCTTAGGTGTTAAGGTCAATTATTTAGTGTGCTAATGGTTTTTGATATGAATTAAGGTTAAAAGAACCCCCTAACACAAAGTTGAGTTGAAAGCTTCATTATCGATTAAATTTTGACCTAAGATTCTACTTAGCTCAACTTCAAATGATCATATCTCCCAGCACATAATGTATTAGGTGGCCCATAACCTATCAAATTGAAGGTCTTTGAGTCCACTTTCCAACGCCACCAAGTTTGCTTTATTTTGAGTTTGAATTTAAAAGGTTATGGCTACTTTACCAGAGGCTATCATATCAGAGCTTTCCGAGCATGTGAATGATGAATCCAACCTACGGGTCGTAGGTTGAACGATGACCCCTCATGTCAAGTCATCGGAAAAGTATTGGTAGTCAAATTTTGGGACCCAATTCCTTTGAATTCATCCTACGAGCCGTAAGAACTACTACGGGCCGTCGTTTGGACCCGTAAATGGACTTCTAAGCCTTAAAATTCAATATGAATTTCATGGATGGGATCTACGGTCAGTAGAATAAACCACAAACCGTAGATGGACCCGTAAAAGGTTTTTGTGAGTTTTAAGATGGATAGTTTAGTCTTTTCTCATCCCTTCCAAGCCTAAACCCCAACCCCTTTTCACCTGGTTAAGGGTCTAAACAGTCTTAAAACATTTTTTTACGTTTTATAACACTTCAAAGACTTAGAGCAAGGATTAAAGAGGAGAGAATGTAGGGTTTTCAAGTGTTCTTCAAATTTCATCATTTATTCCACGAACTTTGTTCTTTCGAGGTATGTAAGGCTATCATAGTGTTGGACTAGTTCGTCCTCACGCCCTACATCTACTTTCAAATCAGTAAAAGAGTAATCTAGGGTTCTATACCTAGATTTGAGTATTCTTGAGATGAGTTGATTTTGAGTTTTTGAGTTCTTGATTAATTTTTTAATTCTATTCCTAATTATTGAATTGCTATATGTTATGCATTAAGATTCTTGAATTGATTTGTTCATGTGTATATTTCCGCATGAACCCTATGAATTGAGTATTCTTGAGATGAGTAGTATCGTTAAGTTCTGAGTATTGAGTTTTCTATATTGTTATTGAGATCCTTGAGTTGATTCATTCATGTCTATATTTCAGCATGAACCCTATTTTGAGTTATATATTTTGAGAATCTTTTAAAGCCTGCATTTGTGTTTTAAACTGAGTTTTTGAGGAAGTAAAGAGGAGTTTGAGAAAGAGTATAAGGGAACTAAGTTTTTCCCAAATGTTTCATTTTTACATGAAAAAAGAGAGTATTATTTTGAGAAAAGAGAAACTTTGATTTATTAACTAGTTTATGAGTTTAGAGATATTTAGAGCAGTCACCTCTTCCAAGTGGATAGTTTGAGCAATTTTTTCAAACCAAAGAAAGAGTATGTTTCGTACATATGAACATGAGTAAATATATTATTGGGAGTATTATTGAGCACCGATATGGGGATGAGTTCACACAACTCAAAATCCTCATAAACCATGTCTTGCCAACATGGGTACAGGATAATACTTTTTAGATGAATCCTTATTTCTTAGTGGATCTACTTAGTTGAGAGGTTTTATACCCCGACACGGTATATGACAATTATGGCAATGTGGGTGCGACGCTGGATCATCACGTAGCTCATAGTGATGGTTGTCAGTTAGAGAATCTCCCAAATAGAGTTAAAAATGTATTTTTATTATATCACTCAATATGTTGAGTTCAGAACTACTATAACCATCGTTTGGACCCGTAAATGGACTTTTGAGCCTTAAAATTCAATATAAATTCCACGTATGGGATCTACGGTCCGTAGAACGAACCATAAACCGTAGATATACCCGTAGAAGGATTTTTGTCAGTTTTAAGAAGGATAGTTTAGTCTTTTCTCATCCCTTATAAGCCTAAACCCTAACCCTTTTTCACCTAGTTAAGGGTCTCAATAGTGTTAAAACATTCGTTTACATTTTTAACACTTCAAAGAATTATAGCAAGGATTCAAGAGGAGAGAACCTAGGATTTTCAAGCGTTCTTCGAATTTCATCAATTTTGCCAAGAACTTTGTTTTTTCGAGGTATGTAAGGCTATCATAGTGTTGGACTAGTTCGTCCTCATGCCCTACATCTATTTTCAAATCAGTAAAGAGTAATCTAGGGTTCTATATCTAGATTTGAGTATTCTTGAGATGAGTTGATTTTGAGTTCTTGAGTTTCTGATTCATTTTTAAATTCTATTCCTAATTATAGAATTTATATATGTTATGCATTAAGATTCTTGAATTTATTCGTTCATGTGTATATTTCAGCATGAACCCTATGAATTGAGTATTCTAGAGATGAGTAGTATCGTTGAGTTGTGAGTTCGTGAGTTCTGAGTATTGAGTTTTCTATATTGTTATTGAGATCCTTGAGTTAATTCGTTCATGTCTATATTTCAGCATGATTCCTATTTTGAGTTATCAATTTTCAGAATCTTTTAAAGCCTGCATTTGTGTTTTAAATTGAGTTTTTTAGGAAGTAAAGAGGAGTTTGAGAAAGAGTATAAGGGAACTAAGTATTTCATTTTTACATGAAAAAATAGAGTATTACTTTGAGAAAAGAGAAATTTTGATTTCTAAACGAGTTTATGAGTTCAGAGATATTTTAGAGCAGTTACCTCTTTCAAGAGGATAGTTTGAGTAATTTTTTCAAATCAGAGAAAGAGTATGTTTCATACATTTGAGCATGAGTATATATATTATTGAAAATTTTATTGAGCACCAATATGGGGATGAGTTCACACAACTCGAAATCCTCATATACCATGTCTTGCCAACATGGGTACAAGATCATACTTTTTAGATGAATCCTTATTGCTTAATGTATCCACTTAGTTGAGAGGTTCTCTGCCCCGACACAGTATATGAAAATTATGGCAGTGTGGGTGCAACGCTGAATCATCACGTATCTCATAGTGATGGTTGTCGGTTAGAGAATCTCCCAAATAGAGTTTAAAGTGTATTTTTATTATATAACTTAATATGTTGAGTTCAGCGATGAGTAAGTATTTTGGTAAAGTTTTAATGATTTCACTCCTTTATTTCTTTACATTTAGTTGAGCATATATCTATATCAATTGCAGTCCTTCCATTCAGTTATTTGTTGTTCAGCTATATTACATACTCGTACCTTCAATGTACCGATGTCATTCGACCTGAGTCTTTTAATGATGAATTTCATCCTCTTTTGAGTAAGACCTCCTTGCTTCCGGAGGACTCCATTTTTATGAGTTGTTAGTAGTAGTTCCCTTCAAGAGTCATGGGTCTTGTCCCAACACTTATATTTGTATAGTAGATGCTTCATATATAGATAGTTTTGGAGAGTCTTTCAGTTTCAGATGTTCTATTTAAAATTTATGTTTCATATTAGTATATTCAGAGAGTTTTGAGATTTAATACACTATTGATTTAGCATATCTTTTAGTTTGATGTTTATGTATGCTCGAGTTAGTCTTCCTCTTGTAATCAGCCAGGATGAGGGTTCACTTGGAGACCAACAATGGTTCACGTGTCAGCCACGTCCAGGGTGTAGTCTTGGATCGTGAAAATTATCATATTTCCATACGCATGCATTTATGGTTTATGAAATGATGTTTGAGTATGTTTTATCTTGGAGTCAATTTTCCTCCTCAGGTATGTGCATTTGATGAATATGCATTCAGGTTGGGTTGGTAGTTTCTCTTCTACTCTTATCATGCTAGCTTGAGTTCCATTCGAGTGCGAATTTTCCCAAGGTGAAGATATTGTCACTTTCGACTTTGGAGAAGGTAAGGGGGATAAAAGGACAAGCCCACAAACCCAAAACGGACCATGAACCCTTCACGGAACACTAAACGGTCCATTTAGGGAATCACTGGCCGTTTAGGGGAAGTGGCTTGGACGTTTAAGGCAACCATGAATTTGGTGATTTGTATGGCTCCCTAAACGGCCAGTGGTACTTATACGAACCGTTTAGGGATCCATATAGGTCACCCATCAGCTTTTAAGTCAGGGATATTTTAGGTCTTTCCTTATGTATTTAATACCTAAGCTATGTCGTTTTAATACCTATTCTAAGCCCTACATATATTTTTTAAGTCCTAAAACTACCCATTCTAAATAATTCACCTAAATTCTAAATTTTCCTCCAAGTTCATCCCAAAAATCCTCTCTAAGGCTAAGGAAGAAGAAGTTATGGTTTCACTTCAAGATTTTCAATTCACCGTAGCTATTGGCCCTTGATCACTAAGGTATCTTAGTATTCACCTATGTACCACTTTCCTCCATAGGGTTCCTCAAAGTTCTTCATATTTTACCATTTAGATTCCCAATTATAAGTTAGGGTTTTATTCAATCTTCATTGATTCTTTTCAATTATGAATCAATTACTTGTTTTCTATCCTTTAATGCATGAACTTAAGTAATTACATGATTTTGGTTTGAATTCATATGAACCCATGCATGATCCATGATTTAGACTATGAACATACGATGAAGCTTATGATCTATGAAATATGCTTTTTATAAAGATATGTGCACTTTTATGAAAGAGATGTAAGTGATTTAAGGATTCTTTGAGAGGAAAGTATAAATGTTGTTGTTGTAAAAGGTTTTTTTACATACTACTACGATCATGATTATGAAAGGTTTTCTAACATAAGGATTCATAAGGTTGAAAGGTTTTCTCACCTAAGTTGATCAAGTTTTAGGAGCTATTGTAAATGAACTTTAGCTTGGATAGGATGCTTAATCGTGCCTTTCCATGGATAATAGTATTACTAGGATTAATGACTATTCCGTGGAATTTTACTTAGCATTGAGCGGGCCTTTGGGACGAAGGTTTCCGTCTAGAATTCGTGGACCTTTAGTAGTAATCCTTAAGTCTCAGAACTATGTGCCACCATAAGATTTGTCTCAAATAGACACTAGATAGTGGATCCACTTTAGCTCAAATTTATGGTTCTTACTTGGCAAGTAAGAACATCTCTTTTTATGAGGGATAGACACCCGATTCCATGTGATCACTCATATTGTCTATGTCAGTTAAATGGTAAACATTCCACAATAATGAACTAAGGCTACTTTCAACGTATCTCACAACTATTTTAAATATGTTAAGCTTGCCTTCACCATGATTATGACTTATGCTTTCTAACCTTTTATCTTATGATTTAGCTTAGTCATTGCATTCATGTAAAGTCTTTTTTTAGCATGATTTCATAACTCTTATGCATTTCTATCATACTTAGTGCATTCCATGTACTAATGTATATATGTTCCTACATTGTTTCACTAATGTAGGGTCCGACGCTCCTACCTCTCATACTCTTGGTGAGCTGATCTCTTGGACATCCAAAGATTGGTGAGTCCTCATGTTCCGGGGACCAAGACACTTTTAGATGCTTTTCTTTATTTTAGTTTTTAGACATTTGTATGTGGTGTATGGGTTACGTCCCAACCACTTCCTTTGCTGTAATAGATGGCTTGTTGAGAGTACGTTAGACTTCCTCTTGTCAACTCTTTTATGATATTAGACTGTTTCTTTTGAAATAATATTTTTTTTACTATCTAGTATGATGTATGATAAGTGTATTGTGTAGGGCCTTTCAGGGTTTTATACTCCATAGTACACCTTGGGTATACTTTGGGTCATGGCAGAAACCCACGTGTTTCACTATTTTACAGGATGGCTCGTATGTGTTGCGTTGTGACCAAGGGTAGGGTCTGATGTCTCCTCTAGACCACCACTAAAGCCCTAGTCTTAGATAGAGAGAGGGATATGTAGCATGCAGTAGACCCTCCAAAAGCACATTCTCCTGATCCATCGATAGGGCCGGGGCTAGTCATCCACAACTAGGACAAGCTATGGCTCCTGAGCTTCAGGCAACCATCACTCATCTCATGGTAGTACTTAGGGTTATGTACCAGGACCATAGGACTAGCCTGCAATAGATGCACCTCGAGTCATGGTACCACCTAGGGGTTCCTATCCCATGATTGTGATAAGAGCTATGTCGCTAGAGGAGCAGAAGATACTCGGAGTGTTTTTGAGACTTTCACCTTCGAGGTTTTATGGGGCTGTGGAAGAGGATGCCCACGTGTTTCTCACTACTTTTTTTCGAGCAGCTATACAATTTGGGTTTGTTGGAGTTGAGAAGAGCCGACTTTAGATCTTAATAGCTAGATGGTCCGGCCAGACAATGGTGGCATTCTTATCATAAGACTAGATTTTTTGGGTCTCCTCCGGTGTGGTGGTCTTAGTTTTCTAAGGCCTTCTTGGCCAGGTTCATCCCCCATATCGTCTAATATCAACTTTATGATCAATTATTCAGGTTGGAGTAAAGCTTCATGACTGTATCTAAGAATGAGACAAGGTTTCATGAGCTCTGCCATTATGCCACTATGATTCTACCTACTAAGGAGGGGATAGTTTGGTGCTTTGTCAGAGGTTTGAGACTCTAGCTACAGATTGCAACCCATGCTATCGTCTCTACGGTTCGTTCTTTTCTAGATGTAGTTTACCATACCCGTACTATTGATCAGCTCTGTTGTGAGGCCCTTGGGGGTAGAAACAAGTGAGCTAGGTATGAGGGAAGCTACCTCGGGTCTCGTTCTAGACCTATAGACATGTAAGAGGTCCCGGCAATGTTTTCAGCATGGTAAGTCTAGGCGTCCTGTTTAGGCTTCGGTTCAGGCTTCAGAGGGTTACACGTATAGTCCGAGAGATGCCTACTTGAGTTAGTGTTGGGATGATTCCTAATCAGGTGCTTCATTTCATGATGGTTCTTACTTTTCGGGTTGATTGGCACAAGTTTATTATGAGTGGGGGGACTTTGTTCGTTGGTGCAGAGACTGCCCTTCGCATAAGTGGATTGCTCTATCTATAGAGGCAACTTAACCATCTCGACTGGTAGCACCTCCTTTTAGAGCTAGAGGCCAGGGTCAGGACTGTTATGGTTGTCATAAGGATCCTCAGAGTGGTTCACAGGGAAGCAGGTTAAGTGGTAGGATAGATGCCTAGGGTATATGCCGACATGCTCACTTTTATGTAGCTCCATCAAGGGCGGAGGTTGAGGCATGTATCACAAAAGATCATTTAATTTTCCCAAAATTTTTCATTCAATAAATGAAGATGTCTGATTACTTTTGAAACTCAAAGACGATGATTCTCACCCTTTTAACAGAGACATCGTGTTAATCCCTAGGTGTCAGTTCCCTACACCCACTTTATCTAAACAAAACATGATACTAATTTGTTCAAGTAATGGGTTCACCTGTTTGTTGAATGGTTGGAAGGATACTGTCGAGTATTCAATTTACATTAGTAATGCTCTTTTGGGAGAGTATTTTCAGGTTAAATTGCCCAAATGGCAGAAAAGAATCTAGTGTGTTGCTTATTCATTCTTTTCTAGTGAAGCATCTGGACTATATAAATTATTGAGATCAGAAGTCAGAAAGTTTGAGGGACATCCACAAGTATAAGAATTGGAGTTTTATACTCTTGTAGTTGATAAGAAATGGAAAAATGTGGGCATGGCTCCAAAACCTCTATGTGGGTCATTTATTAAAGATAACATCAATGGTGTTGTTCATTGGATGGATTGGGAAAAAAATAACATCGTATAATCCCTTAACAGTTTGACAGAAGAGGTGAATTCCTTTCCAACTCCGCATGGTCTTGAAATACCATCATATTGCTTGTCGCTAGTGGAATTGAGGAATTGTCTATGTTGTGTAATATTGATTATAGTCAGTACATAGATATTGATGTTTTAAAAAAATTGGGCAGTAAAAACTATTTATTGAAATATCTGTCAATATTTTTATTAGGAATAATAGGGATTTAAATAGTCAACTTGATAACATAATCTGTAGAAAATTGGCATAACAAAAAATGAAAAAAGGCTAAATAATCTCAAAGATGAACTCAACGCTCCTCCGTTGGTTACTTATTATATTAAAAAATGACTATAGTAACTAAATGCAAACTCAACGCTCCTCCGTTGCTTTAGATACTGCATTTTAAGAAATTTTCTCCTCCTTGATTACTGCTTCTACAACTTGTCCTTGAAGATTGTTCTTAAGTTTGCACACTTTTGTAAAATGACCGGCTTGTCTGCAATTTCCACATATTGCATCAGGTCTCCACCAATAAAAAGTTTCCGAGTGTGTTTTCCTTTTGCAGTACTTACAAAGAGGATAATTACATTTATTTTTTTTGTGCATAAGAAGCACCCTCAGTAACATTATCTTTTCTGAAGGCTCTTCGTTGATCTTGTGCTTGAAGAGAACTTATTAGATCTTCAATAGAGACGGCAGAGAGATCTTTAGACTCTTCCAGAGACAAAATTTTAGACTTGAATCTCTCTGAAATTGTCACGAGAATTTTTTCTACTATTCTGTCATCTTTGAAATCCTTGCCAAGCAATCTGATTTTAGTAACAATCAAAGAAATCTTGTTAGAATACTTAACAATAGTTTCATCCTCTTGCATCCTAAGATATTCAAAATCCCTTTTCAAATTCAAAATTTACACTTGTCTGACTTGGTCACTTCCTTGATATTTTTTTTAAAAAATTTCCCAAGCTTCTTTTATCGTATCACAACCAATGATTTTACAAAAAATTCAATCCGCGACAAAAATTTTGAATTACAGTTTTGGCTTTGAATTTTTTGGTTTTTTCATCCCAACAAGATTTAATTTGAGTAACGATGGGATTTTCAGGAAGAGGTTTTAAGGGTATATCTTCCATTACAACTTCCCACATATCATAGGCTTAAGATATGATTTCATTTTCATTGACTTTATATGATAGTTTTCACTTGTGAAATTTTTTGGAGAATTCAAAACGAGACTATTGCTTGCGATTATTTTTTGTCAAAAATTGGTTTAGAAAAGCTTGTGCATTGAAAAAAGAACATATTGAAAATAGTAGCCATAACGGGTTAAAATGTGTAGCCCTGACCGGTTAAAAGGATTGAAATATAGCCATGCGGGTTAAAAGTAGCATGGTAGTTCTTTTGAAGATTTCACAAATCCCGTAAGATCAATGAAGCTCTTGATACCAATGTTGTAGTTTTCGAAAAATGGGAAAGCAAAAAGTATTGATTACAATGTCTCTCAATGTTTTCATTAAGCATAATAGGGTTTTAAATAGCCAACTTGATAAAATAATCTGCAGAAAATTTGCATAAGAAAAATTCGAAAAAAATTTAAATGATCTCAACAATCAAAACATTCTAACAAATATTTACAATTCAAATTATCCTCAAACTAGATAACATCTTATGTTAAAAATGACTACAGTAACTAAAACGAAACTCAACAATTGATATATGATGCTTAGAGAGTTGAGGAATTGTCTGTATTTGACTAAAGATAGCATTTTTATGGATTATATTCGGTATTTAATGGACACGTATAATTTTTAAATGATATTAGTTTGGAAAGATGTAGAGTTCTTGATTCAAAGTGGCACGCAACTAGATTTTTACAAACCAAAGGAGAAGAATTTTAGGGTGATAAATGTTTACAGTAATGTCACTGCAACGACTAAATAAATTTGAACCATTAACTCGCTCAAGACTATCACGGGGGACAAATTTTGTAATGACCCTCCAGATAATTTATGTTTTTATGCCTCTAATTCATCATTAAGAGTGCTTCTATAGCGACATTGGGACTGACACTTTGGTCACCTAGTCGTTCGTTTGGTTTTATGCGAGTTTTAGTGTTTTGGAGCTTTTGAACCTTGAATGGTCATTAGTTATCTAAAATTCTAGAAGATGATCTGAGAATACAATTCTGACAATTCCATCAGCTCTAGAAGAGTCATTTTAGGCTATTAGTATGGTTGGCATGACTCCTGAGGCTTTCTGTGCGAGTTTGTGCAATTAGGTGTTTGAAATTTCAAGTTAAGTTCAAAACTTGACTTTAGTCAATATTTTGAGTAAACGAGCTCGGATGAGAATTGCGTCAACGCAGTGTAACAACTTAGAAATTGAAAAGTTGGATTAAGAAGGGAAAAGTTTAGTTTTTTGATACTGGTACTATGATCGATGAGTCCCATCTATGGACCGTAAAAGGGTCTACGGGCCATAGAAGGTGAGTCTTAGAAGTTGAGATGAGTTTTGGGAAAATTCAAGTTTTTGAAGTTTGACCTACGAATGAACAGGACGGGTCGTAGTAAGTTTGATGGATCGTAGGATGGTTTCATAGGATTGAACCAGACTTAGTGAAATTTTGGCCTCAATGCTGAGGACTACAAATGGGGTCTATGGACAGTAGAATGGTCGAAGGCCCGTAGAAGGGTTTCGTAGAAAGTTGGCCAATTTTTTGTCCCAGTAACTTGACCTACGGTTGACCGGTATGGTTTGTAGAATGTTCTATAGTCCATAGTCCAAACCATAGAGTCCTCTGACATTTATTTCTCAAGGGTATTTGGGTCATTTTCTATATATTTAATACCTATACTATATAGTTTTGACGTTAATTTTAAGACATATTACTGCCTTTCAACTCCTAAATCTACCTAAAACACTTTCATTCTCTCAAATCCCCAATTCTTATCCAAGTTCATCCCCTCCAATTCTCTCAAACTCAAGGAACAAAGCTAGAGTTTCAAGCTTCAAGTCTCTTTTTATCTCCATTGCATTTAGGATTTGCTTATCAAGGTATGTGGGAATTCACCAATGGATTTTCATTCATCGATTGGGTCCCAAAAGATCTAAATTCTTCCTATTAAAAGTCACCTAATTTTGATTAAAGTTCATGCAATTTCCATGGGTCTTATTTGAATTTGAGTTAATTGTTCAATTTCAATCTTCCTATGCATGTTTAGATTCAATTACGTAGTTTTCAATCAAGTTCATATGAACTCATGCATTAATCATGATTTGACTATGAATTTTTGAAGAAAGCTTATGAAGTTATGAATATGATTTATGAAATTTATGCACGATTTATTAAAAATATGTTTATGATCTAAGGTTGCTTTTAGATATGCATCAATGAAATTGTTAAAGGTTTTCTCACATGTTAAGAAATCATGATTGGTGAAAGGTTTTCTCACACATACATGATTCATGATTTAAGGAGCTACTCTATGATGATTTAAGATTAGATTACTAACTTAATTGTGCTTTTCCAAGTATGACGATATGAATATGTTTATGATTAATTCTGTTGGGATTTTACTTAGCACTGAGAGGACGTTGAGATGGAGCCTCTCCCATTAGTTGAGGTCGGATCTTTAGTAGCAATCTCATTGTCCCTAACTACATGCCCCTGTAGGAATTGTCTTAGAAAGACATAGTTAGTGGATCCACCTAAGCTAGAAATTTATGATTCTTACCTTGGCAAGTAGGACATATCTTTCGGTGTGGAAGCAAAACAACCGATTCCACGTTATAGCTCATGTGATCTATGTCAGTTAATGGTAAACATCCCACAAAATGAACTAAGTTACTTTAGAGGTTTTATGAAGCTTTAATTATGTTATAAATTACATTGACAATGTTTATGACTTATGACTTTTTAAAGGCATTTACTATGATTTAGCTTGGTTATGAATATCATATTCTAATGTTCTCATATGCTCATGTCTCATGTTTTCATGCATATCCCATACTTAATACATTCCATGTACTAATCTATGCTTGTCCCTACATTGTTTGATAATGTATGGTCCGACGTTTCTCCTCCTCCTACTTGTGACTAGTAATTTGATTTCTCATTGAAGACATGGTG
The DNA here is from genome assembly GCA_029582245.1 of Solanum etuberosum. Classification (NCBI taxonomy): domain Eukaryota; kingdom Viridiplantae; phylum Streptophyta; class Magnoliopsida; order Solanales; family Solanaceae; genus Solanum; species Solanum etuberosum. The sequence goes on from JAJONR010001351.1 coordinate 39,178, forward strand.
AGTCTTTATGCCCTGAGTACCATGTCACCTTTAATGTGGTTTTTTTATGTCTTTAGTTTCCAGATGTTGTACGTGGTGTATGGGTTACGTCCCTGATAACGCTCAACTATACTTCATCCGATTCTAAGTGTAGGCAGTCGCTAACAAGTATAAACCCAATGAAGAGTTGGGGTCGATCCCACAGGGAGTGATACGGTAAAGAATTCGATTACGAAGTAAAATGGTGTTATAATAGTTTGTAGATGTAGACATTTTCACAACAATAAAGCAAATGACGAGGTGTGGGCAATCAATGTCAAATTGGGTGAACAATTAACAACTACGAATAACCGGGAGTAAACAAGTAGAGGGGATTTCTTGGGAGTATGATAAATTGAGTGCCAATTTCACAAAATGGGTGATTATTATTTACTAAAAGTCGTTGATTCTTAGTGGGTAGGCTAGGATTTAGGTGCAATAGTCATTTCTCAATCAAATATCACGAATCAAGCGAGTTCTTTCGAACCTCGACAAGCACAACATATATAAACATCCCAATACCTCAATCAATCTACTTTTTCAACCTAGATTAGTAGGATTGAATTTAGACCCACTTTCTCAAGCTAAATCTACAATAACACAATCGCTACAATCATAAACTAATAGTTTTAACTCTAAAACTCCTTTCTCAAGAAAGCTTAGAGAGCTAAACTAGAATTACATTTGCAACTATAATTAATCAATTAAAACTCAACTATTAATTGTACCCACTTCAAATCAACAATAAATCAGTAAATATTAACACCCATAAGCTAATTGAAACATTCAACTACATAATCACACCCCCAAGAATGGGGGGTTTAGCCAAACATCATAAAGAGTAAGAAATCGTTACCAACTATGTTTTCCATCAAATTGGGCAACAATCCACAAGTCTCCAAATGCTCAAATTCAAGCTAAATATCAAAAAGACCCTAAATCTCTACTCAAAAAGTGCAAAAATAATGTTTAGAATGTTTACTATAAAAAACCCAGAATTGGACAATGTGGGAACTCCTTTTCTTCTTTTGAAAATTGCATTTATACATTCCAAAAATATCAGCATCGAAGTCACTCGGCGAAATAAGTTGGGCTTCACCGACCTGGTCGGCGATGCGCCGAGTGCTTCTTTCCATCACCTTCTTGGCTTGGCCTTTCACCACCTCTCTTCTGTGACACAGGCGATCAAGATCGACATCGCCGATCCATTCAGCGCGTCGCCGAACCATCAATTTGCTCACCGAGTTGGTCTTGTCCATGGGATGGCCTGCTAGAACTTTTGGCGAGCTGAAGGTCCACTCGGCGACTCGCCGAGTCTCTTTGGCGAGTACCATCCTTGCTTTTCTTCAGCTTCTTTAGCCTTTTCGCTCCTTTTTGCCCGGTAAGGCCCTTCCCATGCTCTTTTCTTTCATTGTTGCAAATTAGCGTTTTAACATCCATTTAGAGCATAAAATAGGCATTAAGGACACTAAAACTTTTAATATTAAGCCCTAAATGAATCGAAATCCCCGACTCATCAACACCCCAACTTAAACTTTTGCTTTTCCTCAAGTAAAACACAAGATCAATCAGTTCAACAGAGATGTCTACAAATAGTGTTACTCGAGACTCAACATGAATGCACACGAGGTTAAATCTACCCATGTAATGTTCAATTGTGCACTACAAGTTTCAAACTGTGACTAGCCATTATCAAATAGAGATCCAGCTCACAATGCTTGCTTCAAACGCAAATTCAAGCTCAACAAAAGTATTCGAATGCCCTCACACCAAGAATGATTCCATGCCCACAAAAAAAACTCATCAAGATTTAAGAATTAAGGAGTCAAAATCAACTCTCACACTCACAAAGATAAGCATATGCATTATTCTACCCATAGGCTTGCCCGTATTTTCCAATTAACATGACATTCAGCTCAATCAAGATAACTAAGGTCTTTCAAGGCTTGTAACGGAGTTGAGGGTAAAGGTATGATCATTTTGGCTTAGTGATTTCTATCTTCATGAAGCATGACTTATATTTTACTTCTCCTCCTTTTCTTTCGCTCATTTTGATTTTCACAATCCACCCGAATTTCTTTCAAGCATTGGACATCCCTTTTCTTCTATCCATGCACAAGTTTTATTGCACCTTCTTTTTAAACTTTTTCTTTTTTTTGTTTTTCTCTTCTCCTTTTTTTTATTTTATATGAAGGGGTTCCATCTTTTTCAACACCATCCTTCAAGGGTGACTTTCTCACCAATTTCTTGATTTTCCTTATTTTTCACCATACCCCCACCTAAGTTGGCTATTTAAACGGTCCAATGCTCCATGAAGGTTTTAGGTGGGGAGGAAAGAGGTCAAATGTGTTCATGTTTCATCCAAAGAAAAGGTTAGGCTCAAATTGTGTCAAGTTAGGTTCACACTCTCACAAGGTGATCACAAAGAGGTATAATGGCAATTTGGTTCATTATCCAGAATTTGTACGTAAGATCACTTCTTTCATTCACCAATGTTAATCAATTGGACAAATGGGTTAGGTTCTAGGTATCACCATACACATATTTCAAGACAATCTCACCACACACGACATTCAACACAATCATCAATCAAGATTCTACAAATTTAGCTCGCATGCAACAATCATCACAAGACTCATTTCAACAATCGGCTAGTCACAATGAGATGGTAAAGGTTCACATATGACTTATGCAACTCAACCTTTTCCTCATTGGAATTGCACAAACATATCATTCAATCAAGAGAACTATTCAAGTCATCGATATTGATCACAACCGATACTCAAATATGCAAGAGAACAACCACATTCGCAAACACAAAACAATCGAGAGGCAAATTTTAATTCGGATCAAAAACCAATATTCACATTAAAAAACAAAAACCAACAGTCACAAAAATAAACATCCAAAACAAGCTAAAGGCAACCCAAAGAGGTAGGTATGAAGATACCTCACCCCGCCTAACAAAACCTAACATTGTCCTCAATGCAAAATAAAATAGTGTCTGAAAAGTTAAACTAAAAGATAGTCAAGATCCCTCTGTGAGGCTAAGCCCGAGGAGAATGCTGCACATCTAAGGCTCTCTCAATCTGCGCATCAGTGCTCGGTTTATCTCCATCCTTTGCTCCACTAGAGCCAATCATCGAAGTGTCTTGAAGAGAGGCCTTCATGGCCGTCTGCACCATAGCACCCTCTAGATCCTCCAGGTCATCTAGTGTCTTCTTTTGTATCTGGTCTGTCAAGAAATGGATCACATTCACGGTACACCCCAACACCACATAAATATTTGTACTGCTGCATTTTAAACTTTTTACCTCGCACCACTACATGATCAACCGGTGCGAATGAGTTAGCCTTCTTCTTTCCCTTTGGGACCAGCTTCCCGTACTCTACATGGAATTCCCTGACCCACGAAGGTATATATGAGCCTCGGGGCTATGTGAATCTCTCACACTTGTGGAACTGAATGGTGTCCCACACATCTGGAAACCTATCCATAACTCCATCAGTAGACAACCTATTTTCTTCTAGAATCATCCTCAACCCGGCAACCTTAAGTATGTTCATCGATCGAGGTAGAGGTGCCTGTACCGGGGGCACTGGTGGGGCCTGCTCAACAGTCTATGTTGGAGGTGGAGGGGTAACCGGTAGTCTGGAAGGATCATGCAGCGCTTTGAAGCGCAGCTCAGTTTGTCTCTTCTGAAGAGTCTGATAATCCTCTGGCTCAGACACAGAGGCTTGAGATCTAGACCTTGAAGTATCCTCATGATCAGATTCCGAAGTGGTGAGGTGGGTTTCATAGATGCCTATGTTGTCGGAGCTGCACTCAGCCGGACTCGGCTCCGTAGGACCCTTCCTTTTAGCTGTACCTTCCCCCTGTCGGAGGAAGTTTAGGCTGTGTTGCTCATTGCGGGGCAGCCCCCTCAGAAATAACTACTGTCCGTGTTCTCTTCCGGGTTGGTTGGTTCCTTCCGGGAACTTTAGGTCTGGCCATATCTGCAAAATAATACATATCGAACCAATACATTAGAAAAAGGTCAATGAAACATCAAGGTTTAAAAGTTGCTGAAAAACTCACCGACTTGTTCGGGGAGTCGAAGAACTCATTCGGCGAGCTTTATCAGGCTCGTCGAAAGTAACAGAAAAAAATACACAAAAATCAGCACAAGTTGAAGAGGTCCAGGGTCAGCCGGCGAGAAGCCGAATTCATTCGGTGAGCCAAGAGTAGCTTGCGGAATATCATAGAATGAATTACCAAAAGTTTGGCTGAAAAAGGGTGATCACAAAGACATTCAGCGAGTCACCGAGTGAACTCGGTGAGCACAAGCGTATCACTGAATGTTACAGAGGCTTCCACTCAAATTTCAGGGTAACGAGGCCGAGTTCAGAGACATTTGGCAAACCGCCGAGACATTCGGCAAGCTTGACTAAGCTTGCCGAATTGCCTCTCGTGCCTGATTTCTACCTCAACTTTCAATTTTCAATATTCATCCCACGAAAATGAAATTAAAGCCTTTTTCTATGCAATTAAACCCCGACCCATATCAATATTGATCTCGGGGTACTCAAACTTGCTCCGATTTTGCTAAAACTGACCAATCAACGTATTTTTCCCTTAAGAATTACGTTACACGCTCTATCATTGGGCAAATTCAGTCGATTGATACAATTCAAGTTACTCAAACTTCACCCATACAAGACCCAACATGCGTAACCGCCAATCAATCAATTTAGACTCACAATTCAAATTTAAACAAACCCAAAATCCAACACGATCGAATTACCCGATAATAATTAACTAATCAATTATCACACAAAGGTAAACAGCAGATCCATCAATTATACGCACATGCTTCGATTATGGAATGAAAGTAAAGCAAGTTCAGGACACCAACCTTAAAAGTAGACAAACAAAAATAAGGCGAGCAAGTATGAAAGAAAAATGCAAATTACCACCAAGCAAACGATCCCCACGCCAAAATACCAAGCAAAATGTGATCTAAAATTGAAGTATAAAAGTGCAAGAATCGAAAAATAAAAAATAAAGGAGAGTCTTGAATTTAAAATGGTTGGTAAGACTTTTGACCCTTCAGTTCACGCCTCGATCGACGATGTTACTTATTCACTGAGCTAATCGACGATGCGCCGAATGGCACTTTTGCCCGCCAAAGTTACCAGAACTCCAAACCGTTGGTTGGTCAAAAAGGTGCTCCACATTGGGCTCGCCGAATGGTACCTGAGCTCGCCTAATTGCCTATTTCTCTAAAATTTTGAATTTTCAACCTGCACATTTAACAACCGTTATTCAAACAACAAAATTAAAAATTAAAACTTGGGTTGCCTCCCAAGAAGCCCCTTATTTAAATTCGTGGCACGAAGAAGACACGCTTTCAAGCTTCATTCTTTGGGTTAACCATGGTATCACTCGATAATCCTTCTTTTGGTCTTAGATTTAAATGAGTCGAGATTTGACCCATCTGTGTTTCCAGCTGCTTAATCGATACCGAATGTGAGGTAATTGTTTGGTTCAGAGAAGAAACATCATCTTTCATTTAATTTAGCACCTTGTCCGATCCTTCCACTTTATTGAGAATGTGTGCAAGCTTATCTTCGGTGCAGAAATTTTCAGGATCAGCCCTTGGCTCTTTTGGCTTTTGACGCTCATGGGGAGGTACATATTGTTCTTTATCACCATCCAGCTCTCTCAAATTTATACCATGTTCACGCCATTCCCTATCTCGATCTCTCCAACCATCATCGCGATCCTTGTTCCAACCTCGATCCCTGCCCGACCTTAGATAGTTCGGAAGAAAACCTCCTCCATGATTTTCTAAGAAATGCACTTCTTCATTGTACATAGCTTCAAAGTGAGCTTCATCAGGATTTAATCCACTAACTCCGACCACATTCATAGCCTTAGAACAACTTCCCATGATATGTTTCGTCAATAGGTCAATTTGGGTCATCATCTTGGCTATGTTTTCATCTCGCTCTTGGTTCTTTTCCATTTGCTTCTTTGTCATCCCAAAGTTCAAAGGAGACACTTGATCTTCTCTAGTGTACCAAGCATGATTGATTTTTGTCATTTCATCAAGAAGAGTAAATGATATGTCAAACAGTTGTTGCATGATTTCTCCTCGAACGAGCTTTTCTGCCACATCCTTATTGACTGAATCTAGGCTTCGGTAGAAATATTGTAGAAACACATTGTTCGGGAGTCCATGAGTTGGACATTGGAGCAGCAATTTTTGAAACCTCAACCATGTCTCATGAATAGGTTCACCATCCACTCGCTTACAATTCTGAATATTATCCCTCAACTTCACCATCTTCGAGGGAGGGAAAAACCTTACATAAAATGCATCAGCGAGCTCCTCCCAAGAAGTGATTTATTCCCTTGGTAGATCGACCAACAACTTTGTTGCCTCCCCCGTTAGAGAAAACAGAAACAAACGAAGTCGGACCGACTCCTGAGTGATGTTCTTGAAAGAATATGGCCCACACACGTCCATAAAGTTTCGGATGTGATCAAAAGGGTCCTCAGTAGCAAGACTTCCAAAGAGAACCTTCATTTGCAACAGCTGCAACATAGTGTTGGTAACATGAAACACCACATTGCCCATAGTCAGAGGCAATCGAATAGCACCCGCACTTCCCAACTGATCTTCATTGACATCATGCAAATTACCGATGTCATTAGTGTTCCCAAGTTGGCTAGCATTGCTCCCGTTAACACTCATCTATTCACATGTTTAAGAGCAGCCAACAAAGAACAAAATTAAGTTGATTCAACTACAATAAAATTAGTTCACAACTAAATTTCTCTAAAAGAATTCTAAACACCACTCTCCGGTTGCGGCGCCATTTTGGATAACGATCAACTACACTTCATCCGTTTCTAAATGTAGGCGGTCGCTAACAAGAATAAACCCAACAAAGAGTTGGGGTTGATCCCACAGAGAGTGATACGGTAAAGAATTAGATTACGAAGTAAAATGGTGGTCTAATTGTTTGTAGATGTAGACATTTTCACAATAATAAAGTAAATGACGAGGTGTTGACAACCAATGTCAAATGAGGGGATTTGGGTGAACAATTAACTACTAAAACTAACTGGGAGTAAACAAGTAGAGGGGATTTCATGAGAGTGTGATAAATTGAATTACAATTTCGCAAAATGAGTGATTATTACTTACTAAAAGTCGTTGAATCTTAGTGGGTAGGCTAGGCTTTAGGTGCAATAGTCATTTCTCAATCAACTATCACGAATCAAGCGAGTTCTTTTAAACCTTGATAAGCACAACACACATAAATAGCTCAATACCTCAATCAATCTATTCTTTCAAGCTAGATTAGTAGGATTGCATTTAGACCCACATTCTCAAGCTAAATCTGCAATAACAGAATCGCTACAATCATCAACTAATAGTTTTAACTCTAAAACTCCTTTCTCAAGCAAGCTTAGAGAGCTGAACTAGAATTACATTTGCAACTATAATTCATCAATTAAAACTCAACTATTAATTGAACCCACTTCAAATCAACAATAAAATCAGTAATTATGAACACCCATAAGCTAATTAAAACAGTCAACTACATAATCATACCCCCAAGAATAGGGGTTTTAGCCAAACATCATAAAAAGCGAGAAATTGTTACCAACTATGTTTTCCATCAGATTGGGAAACAATCCACAAGTCTCCAAATGCTCAAATTCAAGCTAAAATTCAAAAAAACCCTAAAACTTTACTCAAAAAGTGCAAAAATTATGTTTAGGATAAAAAATCTAGAACTGGATAATGTGGGAATTCCTTTTCTTCTTTAGAAAATTGCATTTATACGTTTCTAAAATTTCAGCATCACAGTCACTCGGCGAAATAAGTCAGGCTTCGCTGACCTGGTCGGTGATGCGCTGAGTGCTCCTTTCCATTGCCTTCTTGGCTTGGCCTTTCACCACCTCTCTTCTGTGACTTTAGGCGATCAAGGTCGACATCACCGATCCATTCAGTGTGTCGCCGAACCATCAATTTTCTCACCGAGTTTCTTTTGTCCATGGGCTGACCTGCTTAAACTTTTGGCGAGCTGAAGGTCCACTCGGCGACTCGCTGAGTGGCTTTGGTGAGTACCATCCTTGCTTTTCTTCAGCTTCGCCAGCTTTTTCACTCCTTTTTTCTCAGTAATACCTTTGCCTTGCTCTTTTGCCTTCATTGCTGCAAATTAGCATTTTAACATCAATTTAGAGCATAAAATAGCCATTAAGCACACTAAAACTTTGAATATTAAGCCCTAAATGAGTCGAAATCCCCAACTAATCAGTCCCTACCACTCTTTTGATATATTAGATGGGCTTGTCAAGACTATGATTAGATTTTCTCTTTAATTTCAGATTATTATAATATGAGACTCTCTACTTGCATTCTACTTTTGTCTACTATTTTGTGTTTATGCATGTCAAGTGGTTTGTGTAGGGTCTCTCATGGTCCTATAGGTCATGTCACATATAGGGTGTACTTTAGGTCATGACCAACTTGGTATTCAAAGCATTAAGTTTTAAAAAAATGTCCTGGGATGTCTGACAAGCCGCGTTAAGTAAAGTTTTGTTCATATATGTGAAGCGTACCACATTTATGAATAAGAGGCTACAAGGAATATAAGAAACTTCACTTTTTCACTACTCTAAAATTGTATCGTAAAGTACATCTCTATAAAAGTCCTTTACTAACTCTTATTCGATACTTTTCAGGATATGGATCCCTGGAGAGATTATGTGAGAAGGAATGGGTCGGAGAATATAGAGCTCGAGTTTTCTTAGGTTCCGATTGATCCTTTGGATGAACAAGTGAATAATGTCTAATTTTGAGCCCCTTTTAAAGTCTTAGCTTAATCTATGACGGCCCAAGCAAATAGAGAATTTGTTCCTCCTGTGAACCCAAAGGTGGGTACGACGGCAACAAGGATAATGGACTTTACTAGGATAAACCAACCAGAATTTCATGGGTCGAAAGTTGATGAGGATCCTCACGAGTTCATTGATGAGTTGTATAAGATAGTGGATATTATAGGAGTGTCACCTATGGAAAATGAGGAATTAGTCAGTTACTAACTTAAGGGCTTTGCTCAAGTTTTGTTCAAATAGTGGAAGAAAGAGAGTGTTATTGATGTGGATCCTCTTGAATGGGAGAAATTCAAAGGAGCATTTATTGATCATTTTGTTCCCCTTGAGATGAGGGAAGAGAAGATTCTTGAGCTCATAAATCTTTGACAAGGGAACATGAGTGTTAAGAAGTATGCTTTGAAGTTCACACAATTGGCTAAGTATGTTCCAACTATGGATACCGACTCTAGAGAAACGGTCAGTAAGCTTGTGTTGGGTGTGTGCAAGGAGCGACTATGGATACCAACTCTAGAGAAATGATCAGTAAGTTTATGTTGGGTGTGTGCGAGTAGTACCCCTATCCATTATCTCTCTCGTGGTACCCAATTTACTACTAAATTTTGGAAGTCTTTCCAAAAGGGTCTCGGTGCTCGTGTGAAGATTTGTTCGGCCTTTCATCCTCAAACTGATTGGCAAGCGGAACCTACTATCCAAATATTGGAAGATATGTTAAGAGCTTATGTAATTGACTTCAAGGGTAATTGGTATGACCATTTGCCTTTGATTGAGTTTGCATATAATAATAGCTATGATTTAAGTATTGGTATGGCTCATTTTTATCCTCTTTATGGTATGAGGTCTAAATCTCCTATAGGTTGGTTTGAAGCTTCTTTTGGATTGACGAGTGGAACACAGGAATAGAAAGAAAAATTTTTGTGAAGAGAGAAACACTTTACCTTGTGAAGAACACTTTCTAGTTTTTTTGGGGTTTTTCAACTTTGTTCTTGAAATTGACAAATTGAATTTGAATTAAACGTGGGTTTGCTTGTAATTTCTTAATTTCATGTTACCCATGGCTGCTTTCATGAAAGATATAGTTTCTTTACTTTTTGTGAGGGTGGCTAAAACCTCAAGATCTAGGGGTGCACTTATGGGGTTGGCTGTTCATTTAATGTAGTGGGTATTGTGTTATGCTCTGTTTTGCAGTTGTTCATACATGAATTTGGGCTTATTAGCATGTGGTTAACATATGGGTTATGGTTTTAAACTTAATTCTTACTTTAGATCTCCAATCGATGTTCGAAAGAGATTGATTGGAGTGGGTAATTAGTCTCATACTAGAAATTTAGGTTTGATATCTTTACCTTTCTTGGAAATAGAGATTATGGGTCGAATCTATTTGTCATATTTCTGCAATGAAAGAGAGAAAAGAGTAAGGTATTGAGTTGTTGAGATTGGCATATACACGAGACCAAAAGGAGATTCTATGCAAGGATACTATGAGATTGAAAGAAGATTAGCGTCATTGAAGATGACCTAGACTATTCAAAAATGTTCATCACTATATAGCAGCACAAATACACTTATGTGACATTGATTTTCAATCCTCGCACCCCTAGATTGCTTGTTACTTCTTGAATTTTCCCAAATCTTAGTTTAATTGTGACAATTGATAATCGAATCCTTTTATTAAATTGGTGGAATCATCCGCCTAATTGTTTTTACCACTACAAATGAATGATTGAAAAATCCAAATTTCATGATAAAATTCTTTACCATATACAATTCTCTGTGGGATTCGGCCCCGACTCTTAGTTGGGTATTTTTATTGACTACAACCTCTGTCTCTTTTAATTTGTTTTAAATAGTATATTTGAGCGTTATTAAAAAATGGCGCCGTTGTCGAGGAATGGTGGTTGAGAATTCAATTTGAGAAAATATTTTGTAAATTTGTTTAGTTGTAATAGATTATTGTTTTGTGTTGTTGTTGGCTGATTTGCATGACTAATGCAATGAGTGACGTGATTTGAATGATATGCATGTGAATATTGTTCAAACCATGGGAGCCATCTAGATACCTCTCACTGTCGGGAGGGTTGTGTTTATGTAACCGGAACAATGTTGTAACTTCTCCAACTAAGAGAAATGTTTGGGGGATCAGTTGAAGATCCCTATGAAAATATTAGGATTTTTTTGGAGGTGTGTAGACCATTTGTGTTCAAAAACATCTCTCAAGAGTCTATGAGGTTGAGTTTATTCCCGTTCTCATTGATGGGTGAAGCTATTAGATGGTTAGCGGAATTTTCAAATGACTCTATCACTTGTTGGGAGGAGTTGAGTGAAGCTTTCTTGGAGAGACTTTTTCCCCTCTCGAAGATGGTGAAACTTAGAACCCAAATCCAAGTCTTCAAGTGCATTGGAGCTGAACCTCTACATGAGACTTGGTTGCGGTTAAAGAAAATACTTTTGCAATGTCCAACACATGGTATTTCAGATGATTTGATGCTACAATATTTCTATTGTAGCCTTGATTTAGTCAATAAAGATGTGGTTGATCAGTTAGTCATAGGAGGATAAATGAGACAACCATATGATGTGGCCGCTTTGTTATCAGATGACATGACCAAAGTTAACCGATCATGGCATACTAGAGAATACCAACTGTCTACTCTACCATTGAGCATGAGCAAAGAACAAATCAAGAAGGAAAATTAACGACATGAAAAGATGGAAAAAATGATGACCCAACTAGATTCGTTGTCGAAACATGTCATAGGAGGTGGACTTAGATCAATGAATGCGGTTAGAACTAACAGTGGGTAGTGCCAGGTTGATACCAAGTTTGAGGCATTATACATTAAAGAAGTTAAATATTTTGATAACCAATGGGGGGTTCTCACCCAAATTACCAACAACAAAGTTGGAACCAAGGTTGAAACAAGGATCAAGATAATTGTTGGAAAGATTGGCAAGCTGGGAATTGGACAGATAGGGAGGCTGATAAAGATAGATATGTTCCTCCACTTGATCGTCAATGACCAAATGACACAGGTAGGCCAGAAGGAAACTGAACTGAGGAAATTCTCACAAGGATCTTCAACAAGGTTGAAGGGTCCGACAATGTGTTGAAGGATTTGAAAAATGACTTCTCCACTTTATCTCAAATTGTGAACTCTTATTAGGTATCTATCAAGCAGCTAGAGATCCAATTGTGCCAGATCTCCACTCATCTTAATCCAAAGCAAAATGGAACGTTGCCTAGTGATACCATCCCAAAACCCAAAATGAATGTTGAGGAAATGAGAATTATTTCATGCCACGGCGTTAAATAAGGCACTTCTTGGGAGGTAATCCAAGTCTTTACTTATTTTTTATTTCTTTCAATAATGTGTGTTGTGAGTGCGAGTTGAAAAGAAGTCAAAAAGTTGAAAAATAGCATTAGGCGATGCTTAAACTAGCACGATGATCTGCCGAAGGAGTTGTATGGACTCGTTCTTGTTCGCCTTCTGAGCTAGAAATTATGGGAATGTGTACTGTCCATTTCGGCGATCTAAGCTAAAAAAAAAGGCAATCCACCAATGTATCGTATGCAAACTCTATCGGGTCAACCAAATCAGCTTTGAGGTTTGGTATTTATTTAGGAAATTTTGGTGAGCTTCAATTCCAATTGGTGATCCACCAAACACACTCAGCAACGTTACTCGTGATCGTCGAGTGTGACTAATAAAAAAAGGCCAAGGGTCTTTTAAAATTTAAAAAGAAAATCCTTTGAAATTTTTTAGCCCTTTATTCCTTTTTTTTTCTTGCAATAATTTGTTTGAGTGCTTGAGAGTCATTAATGTGTGATTATTGAATGTGTAGAGTGCATTTTCTTGCTAGAGTAGTTGACCGAACCCTATTCTCATGTTATTTTTTAGTTTGCTTCTAGTTGAGGTTGGTTTTCCATTTTGTGTTGTACATTTTGAGCTTTAATATGTGTTTTATATATGGGCTATAAGCCATCTGATGCATGTGGTTGTTTAATTTCATTAGGTAGTACAATAATGATCATATTGAATTGTACCCATGAATTGATTGTGTTTGATTTTTCCTAGAAATTACAACATTTGAGTGTGTTGGTTAAATGTTGAAATTTAGCCCTTAAAGTTAGAGGGTATTAGCTGAATTTGATGTGGGTGAAGTCTGAGTAACCCAGTGTTGACTCGATTGCATGATTTTTCCCAATGATAGATAGAGTGTCGACTTTCTTAAGGGCATATCATCAATTTGAGCAATACTTTATGATATATAGGGGAAGTCTGAGTACCCATAGGTAGGTAAGCATGTGGGTGGACGTTAATTATGTGGGAAACTTGTTATTTTTGTGTATGCAGGGTTTCTCTGTGAAAATTAGGCACATGGTTGAACACCTCCTATTTGGCGAGTATGTCTTAGCTCGCCAAGGAGGGTAGTCCAATCGCCGAGTAAGCCCCAACTCGCCTTCTTGAGTGAATATGTGACCTTGGGCACCGTCCCATTTGGCAATCTTATCTTAGTTTGCTGAACCCATTTGGCGAATCACCGAGTTGGAGTTGATATCTCCTTTGATGACTTTTTCTTTTCATTTTTCATTGTTAGTTTCGATGGACTTGTCTTAGCCCGCCGTAACAAACTCGGCAAATTACCGAGTTTTAATTGACTCCACCCTTTGTGCCTGAATTCTTTGATAACTGCTACTGTCCATTTTGATGAGCTCACTAGAGCACGCCTATCCTGTTAGGTGATCCACCTTCCCGTTAGGCGAGCCTCGGGGTAATTTTTGAACTTTGTTGCCAACTAAGTTTGATTTTAACTAACCTTCACCGATCTATGTTTGATTTTTTTTTCTTTGCAAGTTATGGCTAAGACTAAGAGAAAGCAAGTGGTAACTTCAGATATAGAATTCGACAAAGACTCTCCTTGCCCTCTTCTTTCGTTGAAGAAGCAGAGGGGTATAGTTATCAATGAGCCATTTGAGGCTTCTCGGCGACGATAGCCTACAACCCCACAAAAAGCTACACAAGAAAGTGTGCAATCCAAAAAGGGGATTGTAAGAAAGAGAGTGGACATCTGGTCCAAACTTGTGCAGCCTTCATCCACCCCGGTGCCATCCATAGTTCTCCCGATTATCACTCCAAGAGCCCTCAATAGGCTCAAGGTAGCTGGATAATGTCCAATTCTTGTGGAGAGACGACTCTCCATGGATGGGGTTATGAGTGATCACTCGGCTATTTGGAACACCATCCTGTTCTATCAGTTTGAGGGGTTCACACAACCCCAAAACCCTTATGTTCCTTCTTGGTTCTGTGAGTTCTATACGAACTATGCCTAGGCCTTAGCAAAGAGGAAGAAGGCCCCAATTTGGAACCCTCTGGATGAAGTAAAGGTTTGTGGGAAGAAGGTGCAATGCCACGCTGGATCACTCAACACTAAATTAGGGATGCCAAAATTATAGGCCAAATATGTTTTCACTCTGGATATAGCATGACCTTTATTCGTTGAAAGATGGTTGGCCCCGCTCATATTTGACATTTCCCCTCTTGAAAGTGCCCGCATTGAAAAGAAGGATTTAAACGTGGTGGCTCTGTGTTGGTTTTTATTAATTCGCATCAATATCATGCCCTCAAAGAAAGAATCTATTATGTGCCATCCCAAGGTTGTATTAGTTGGCATGATCATTGGTTGGGAGAACATTAATGTGGGGACTATTATTACAGAGGAAAGACTACTGAGAGATTGATCGGAGCAAACCTCCCTTCAATTCCCGATATTTATCACAAAGCTATGCGAGGATGCATGAGTTATTTTTAGGGGGAATACATATGTGCGGATCACCCTAGCTTCTTCCAATGACATTAAGTGGATTGAGATTGATTTTTTGCGGGATCATACGGCTTGGAGGAAGCTTCCACCACCAGACACCATCCTGTTGTTGATCCTGCTACTCTAGCCTCAGAGGTCAGCTCACCTGCCCTTTCTATGAAGCAGACATGGATATCTTCCTCTCCTGTTGTGCCTTCATATTCTGCACCTCCTACTACTTCTATCGCTACTGCTACTGTTGTTATGTCTACCCCTAATCCTACTACCCGTCCCCCTGGACCAAGGCATTAATTAATCAAATGGGCTACCTTTCATGGTCTATGAATGTTAGAGCTACTAGGGTTGAGAAGGACATGCCTGGTTGATTGATAGGGTGATTGAAAGGGCATTATCCCCATTAAGGTATAGGGTGACTAGGTGTGACGGGTTGATTGAGGCCTATAGTATGAGGTTGGACAAATTCACTGCCATATTAGAGGCCCAAGAGAAGGTCGAGGGTAGTTTCGGTGTGCTGGACACCCTGAGAGGTATATTGATACTTTGTAAGCGGATGTAGACCAATTGCGGTCTACTGATATTTGTATGATATGGGGTGATGTTCCGCTACCTGATGCATAATCCATGCCACCGATGATGCCCACATGTGAGCCTACTCTGAGTGTGCAGCAGAGTGGGTTTGACGGTAGAGTTGCTACTGATGATGTTCATATTGATGTTGATGTTGATGTTGATGTTGAAAGATCCAATGATGATTGGGCCGAGGTTATAGATGACGAGGAGATGAGAAGTGATGAGGATGATCATGGTATTGTGCAGACACTCATGGAGTTGCAGGATACCGAGGAGCTAATTTCTTAAGCCACCTGGAGAGAACCACTCGGGAGACTTCAGCAGTTGGTACCAGTTGGAGTCTCTTTAGACCCCACCATTCCTCCCAATGATGTGACGGGCATTGTTGCCCTAGCTAACTCCTCAGTGCTGCCTCCTATGATATTATTGTCTGGCACTGATGCCTCGGGTGATGCTTCCCCTCCATAGAATCCAGATGTGAGTGCTCTATAGACTTAGCCTATCAAGGGGACCTTTTTACTCTTCCTCCCGTACTCTATTACTTTTGCATTGACACTGCATTTTATTTTTGTAGGATAAGGGATGTGATGCCAATATTCCCCTTTTGCTATGTATTTTGTTATTTTTAAATTTTGGATGATTGTAGTAGTTTACTTTTGTTTATGGTAGAGTGTTTCATTTGGTTTGGTTTATCTCATGTTGCCTCTTTTGTTTTCACTTAATTTTCCAACTATCCCATGATTTTTGAAAATCATGAAATGCTTGAGTTTTCATGGATAATGATTGGAGGATCAGTGTTCAATATCGATGTGTTGAATAATACTCATGATGAGCATGATGTATAGTGTTGGTGTTGCAAGAATAAAAACAATGTGGTTGCACTTTTGAGCGGTCTCTTTGAATCTTTTGTTGACTAGCTGCGTTTTGATGAGAGCCCTCCAATGAACATTGCACGTACCTTTTGATCTTTTTGGGTTGTGCTAAATGAGTATATTTCGAAGTTCCATGTGTGGTGAGATCTTATTTGAAAGTATGTGTGTGGACAAGTCAAAGTTTGAGTTCTCAAATGAAAAAGAATGAAAGAACTTGAGAATAGTGAAGATGATTGCAACAATGCTTCGAAAAGATGACGCCACTAAGCCAAGTTGACCATACCTTAACCCTCGGCCCCATTACAAGCCTAAAAGACCCTGGAGATCTTGTATGAACTAGGTTGTGTGATGATTGGAAAATATGGGCAAAACTATGGGATAAAGCTTGCATATATTTCTCTTTTGAGAGAGTGAGAGTTGAATTCATTCCTTATTTCTTTGTTTATTTTCTTTGTGAGAGCATGAAATTGTACTTGATGTGAGGACACTTGAATGCATTTATTGAAACACGGTCTTTCATAAGAAAAGAAGCTATAGGGAGCTTGAGCTTGAGCTTGTGTTAAAATCGACTAGTCATCATTTCAAGCTCTTTGATCATGATTGAGTGTAGTATGTTGTTGAGAGTAGTATTGTAATGGAACTTGCATGTTAGCTCTCATTGAATACTTTTGTAGACACCATTATTGAGCTAATTGTGTTCTTGATTTACTTGAGGAAAATAATTTTTTTAAGTTGAGGGTATTGATGAGTGGAAGATGTGTACTCATTTGAGGTCGATTTAGCTCAACAACTAGCGTCCTCAATGCCTAATTATGTCCTATTCTGATAATATTTTTATGATTTGCAGCTATGAAGGCTAATGGACAAGGCAAAGATGAATGTTTGAAATAATAACAAAAATGTAAAAACAAGTGTAAAATATACATTGATGATCGCCAAACAAGAAAGACAGATCACCTAGTGAACATGACCTCGCCAAAAGTTACAATGTGCAACACTTGTGTTTATCGAGGAAGTTTGGCAAACTCCAAAAGAAAAGGTGACTCGGCGATGAGAAGGGTGACCTTGCTTACCATCGCTGAAAGCGAAAGTGCAAGGACCAAAATAGAAGGATCAAAATGTGACTAAGGTGGTACTTGGAGATACACCAAATGTGCAAGGTAGACTCGAACGAGCTCGCCAATTGGGGTTCAAACACTTGAAGCCTAGAGCAAGAGAAGGCGAGCTAAAACATGATTGGTGACTCACCAAATGAGCTCGGCGAGCCCGACTAACGTCGCACAAAGGGTAGCTTGTTGAGTTTTGAGCCAAATATTAGAAACTATAAATAGCCCGAAGGAGAGAGAACAAATGAGCTTTTTGTAGATTCATGAGTGGAACACAGAAATAGAAAGAATAGTATTTGTGAAGAGATAAAAAATTTACCTTGTGAAGAACGCTTTCAAGTTTCTTGGGGGTTTTCAACTCTTTTGTTGAAACTGACAAATTGAAGTTGAATTCAAAGTGAGTTTCTTGTAATTGCTTAAATTCATCATGTTAACCATGGCTTCTTTCAAGAATGGTATTATTTCTTTGCTTTTTTGTGATGGGTGGCTAAAACCCCAAGATCTAGGGGTGAATTATGGGGTTGGGTGTTTATTTAATGTAGTGGGTATTGTGTTATGCTCTGTTTTGCTACTGTTCATACATGAATTTAAGTTAATTAGCATGTGGTTAACTTATGGGTTAAAGTTGCATACTTAATTCCTACTTCCGATCTTCGGTCGATCCTCGAAAGTGATTGATTGGAGTGGGTAATTAGTCTCATACTAGCAATTTAGATTTGATGTCTGGAACTTTCTTGATAATAGAGGTGATGGGTCGGATCTATTTTTCCTATTTCTGCATCGAAAGAGAGAATAGAGTAAGGTATTGGATTGTTGAGAATGACATATAGATGAGACCTAAAGGAGGTTCTATGTAAGGATGCTTTATATCAAAAGAAGATTAGCATCATTGAAGATGACCTAGCCTATTCATGAATGTTCATCACTATAGAGCAGCACAATTACCACTGTGTGACATTGATTTCCAATCCCCGCACCCCTAGATTGCTTGTTACTTCTTGAATTTTTCGTAATCTTAGTTTAATTGTGACAATTGATAACCAAATCCTTTTCTTAAATTGGTGAAATCATTCACCCACTTATTTTTAATAATACAAATGAATGATTTTACAATCCAAATTTCTTGATAAAATTATCTACGATATATCATTCTCTGTGGGATTCTACCCTGACTCTCAGTTGGGTATTTTTATTGACTACGATCAATGTTTCTTTAAATTGTTTTAAAGAGTACATTTGAGCGTTATCAATAGGTCCTGAATTAATAGATGAGGCGATTGAGAAAGTTTGACTTATAAGAGAAAGACTGAAAATGACTCAAAGTCGACAAAAGTCCTATGCCGATGTTAGAAGAAGATATTTTGAATTTGATGTTGACGATTGGGTTTACTTAAAAATTTCACCCATGAAGGTGTCATGATGTTTTGAAAGAAAGGGAAGCTTAGTCCCCGATATGAAGGCCCATATCAGATTTTGAGGCGTATTGATAAAGTTGCTTATGAGATTGATTTGCCTATTGATTTATCATCAATACGTCTTGTTTTACATGTTTCCTTCTTGAAGAAGTGTGTTGGAGATTTGACATCTATTGTACCATTAGAGAATCTTGGAATAAAGAAAAGTCTTTCTTTTGAAGAGGTTCCGGTTATGATTTAAGACCGGCAAATTTGAAAGTTGAAGAGTAAGGAAGTTGCATCCGTAAAGGTGTTTTGATGGAATCAAACGGTTGGGGGTGCTATTTGGGAGACCGAGGCTAATATGATGTCCTTATATCCTCATCTCTTTCCCTTCAATCCTACTCTAGCTTGAGGTATTTAGTTCCTCATGTTTCATTCTTTTGGTTTCATGTGTCTTAGTCATTATATCCTCATGTCTTAAATTTCTAAGTTAAGACCCGGACTTTTCTTCATTTCATGTAAGGACATATTGGGTGATTCGTAAATTATTCTTAGGTGTTAAGTTCAATTCTTTAGTGTGGTAATGGTTTTGGATATGAATTAAGGTCACAAGAACCCTCTGACACAAAGTTGAGTTGAAAGCTTCATTATTGATTAAGTCTTGACATCAGATTCTACTTAGGTCAACTTCAAACGATCAGATCTCCCAGAACATAATGAATTAGGTGGCTCATAACCTATTGAATTGAAGGTCTTTGGTGCACTTTTCAATGCCACCAAGTTTGCCTTATTATGAGTTTGAAGTAAAAAGGTTATGGCTACTCTACCAGAGACTATCATATCAGAGTTTTCTGAGCCTATAAACGACGAATCCATCCTACGGGTCGTAAGTTGAATGACGACCCATCCTATCAAGTTGTCGGAAAAGTACTGGGAGTCAAATTTTAGGACCCAATTCCTACGGATCCATCCTACGAGCCGTAAGAACTACTACGGGCCATCGTTTGGACCCGTAAATGAACTTCTAAGCCTTAAAATTCAATATAAATTCCACGGATGGGATCTACGGTAAGTAGAATAAACCACAAACAGTAGATGGACCCGTAGAAGGTTTTTTATGAGTTTTAAGAAGGATAGTTTAGTCTTTTCTCATCCCTTCCAAGCCTAAACCCCAACCCCTTTTCACCTAGTTAAGGGTCTAAACAGTCTTAAAACATTTTTTTACGTTTTATAACACTTCAAAGACTCAGAGCAATGATTAAAGAGGAGAGAATGTAGGGTTTTCAAGTGTTCTTCAAATTTCATCATTTTTTCCATGAACTTTGTTCTTTCAAGGTATGTAAGGCTATCATAGTATTGGACTAGTTCGTCCTCACGCCCTACATCTACTTTCAAATCAGTAAAAGAGTAATCTAGGGTTCTATACCTAGATTTGAGTATTCTTGAGATGAGTTGATTTTGAGTTTTTGAGTTCCTGATTAATTTTCTAATTCTATTCCTAATTATTGAATTGCTATATGTTATGCATTAAGATTCTTGAATTGATTCGTTCATGTGTATATTTCCGCATGAACCCTATGAATTGAGTATTCTTGAGATGAGTAGTATTGTTGAGTTCTGAGTATTGAGTTTTCTATATTGTTATTGAGATCCTTCAGTTGATTCATTCATGTCTATATTTCAGCATGAACCCTATTTTGAGTTATATATTTTGAGAATCTTTTAAAGCCTCCATTTGTGTTTTAAACTGAGTTTTTGAGGAAGTAAAGAGGAGTTTGAGAAAGAGTATAAGAGAACTAAGTTTTTTCCAAATGTTTCATTTTTACATGAAAAAAGAGAGTATTATTTTGAGAAAAGAGAAACTTTGATTTATTAACTAGTTTATGAGTTTAGAGATATTTAGAGCAGTCACCTCTTCCAAGAGGATAGTTTGAGCAATTTTTTCAAACCAAAGAAAGAGTATGTTTTATACATATGAACATGAGTAAATATATTATTGGGAGTATTATTGAGCACCGATATGGGGATGAGTTCACACAACTCAAAATCATCATAAACCATGTCTTGCCAACATGGGTACATGATCATACTTTTTAGATGAATCCTTATTTCTTAGTGGATCTACTTAGTTGAGAGGTTCTATACCCCGACACGGTATATGATAATTATGGCAATGTGGGTGCGACGCTGGATCATCACGTAGCTCATAGTGATGGTTGTCGGTTAGAGAATCTCTCAAATAGAGTTAAAAGTGTATTTTTATTATATCACTCAATATGTTGAGTTCAGAGATAAGTAAGTATTTTGGTAATTTTTTAATGATTTCACTCCTTTATTTCTTTACAGTTACTTGAGTATACATCTATATCAATTGCAGCCATTTCATTCAGTTATTTGTTATTCAGCTATCTTACATACTCGTACATTCAATGTACTGATGTCATTCGACCTGAGTCTTTTAATGATGTTGATACAGGTTCTTAGGATCCTCACATAGAGTCCGTTTAAATCACTTCATCCTCTTTTGAGTAAGACCTCCTTGCTTCAAGAGGACTCCAGTTTTATGAGTTGTTAATAGTAGCTCCCTTGAAGAGTCATGGGTCTTGTCCCGACACTCATATTTGTAAAGTAGAGGCTTCATAAATAGATAGTTTTAGAGAGTCTTTCAGTTTCAGATGTTTTATGTAAAATTTTTATTTCATACTCAGTATATTCAGAGAGTTTTGAGATGTAATACACTATTGATTTAGCATATCTTTTAGTTTGATGTTTATGTATGCTCAAGTTAGTCTTCCTCTTGTAGTCAGACAAGATGATGGTTCACTTAGAGACCAGCAATGGTTCTCGAGTGTCGGCTACATCTAGGGTGTAGGCTTGGGTCGTGAAAATTATCATGTTTCCATACGCATGCATGTATGTTTTATGAAATGATGTTTGAGTATGTTTTATCTTGGAGTCAATTTGCCTCCTCGGGTATGTGCATTTGATGAATTTGCATTCATGTTGGGTTGTTAGTTTCTCTTCTACTCTTTTCATGCTAGCTTGAGTTTCATTTGAGGACGAATGTTCCCAAGGAGAAGATATTGTGACACCTTCGACTTTGGAGAAGGTAAGGGAGATTAATGGAAAAGTTCACAAACCCAAAACAGACAATGAACCCTTCACGGAAAACTAAACGGTTCGTTTAGGGAATCACTGGTCGTTTAGGGGAAGTGGCTTGGCTGTTTAAGGCATCCACGAATTTGGTGATCTGTACGGCTCCCTAAATGGCCAGTGGTACTTATACAGACCGTTTAGGGATCTATATAGGTCACCCATCAGCTTTTAAGTCAAGGCTATTTTAGGTTTTTCCCTATGTGTTTAATACCTAAGCTATGTAGTTTTAACCCCTATTCTAAGCCCTACATATGTTATTTAAGTCCTAAAACGACCCATTCTAAATCATTCACCTAAATTCTAAATTTCCCTCCAAGTTCATCCCAAAAATCCTCTCCAAGGCTAAGGAAGAAGAAGTTAGGGTTTCACTTCAAGATTTTCAATTCACCATAGCTATTGGGCCTCGACCACTGAGGTATGTTAGTATTCACCTATGGACTACTTTCCTCCATAGGGTTCCTCGAAGGTCTTCATATTTTACAAGTTAGATTCCCAATTATAAGTTAGGGTTTTATTCAATCTTCATTGGTTCTTTTCAATTATGATTCAATTACTTGTTTTCTATCCTTTAATGCATGAACTTAAGTAATTACATGATTTTGGTTTGAATTCATATGAACCTATGCATGATCCATGATTTATACTATGAACACACGATAAAGCTCATGATCTATGAAATATGCTTTTAAAAAATATATGCATGTTTTTATGAAAGAGATGTAAATGATTTAAGAATTCTTTGAGAGGAAAGTATAAATGTTGTTGTAAAAGGTTTTCTTACATACTACTAAGATCATGATTATGAAAGGTTTTCTCACATAAGGATTCATAAGGTTGAAAGGTTTTCTCACCTAAGTTGAATCAAGTTTTAGGAGTTATTCTAAATGAACTTTAGCTTGGACAGGTTGCTTAATCATACCTTCCATGGATAATAGTATGACTATGATTAATGATTATTCCATGGGATTTTACTTAGCATTGAGCGGGCCTTTGGGACGAAGGTTTCGTCTAGAATTCGTGGACGTTTAGTAGCAATCCCTAAGTCACAGAACTATGTGCCACCATAAGACTTGTCTCAGATAGACACTAGCTAGTGGATCCACTTTAGCTCAAATTTATGGTTCTTACTTGGCAAGTAAGAACATCTCTTTTTTGTGAGGGATAGACACTGGATTCCATGTGATCGCTCGCATTGTCTATGTCAGTTAAATGGTAAACATTCCACAATAATGAACTAAGGCTACTTTCAAAGTATCTCACAACTATTTTAAATATGTTAAGCTTGCATTCACCATGATTATGACTTATGCTTTCTAACCTTTTATCTTATGATTTAGCTTTGCCATTTCATTCATGTAAAGTATTTTTTAGCATGATTTCATAACTCTTATGCATTTTTATCATACTTAGTGCATTCCATGTATTAATGTATACTTATTATTGACATTCCTACCTTTCATACTTTTGGTTAGTTGATCTCTTGGAAATCCAAAGATTGGTGAGTCCTCATGTTCCGTGGACCAAGTCACTTTTACATGCTTTTATTTATTTTAAATTTTAGACATTTGTATGTGGTTTATGGGTTACATCCCAACCATTTCTTTTGATGTAATAGATGAATTGTTTAGAATATGTTAGACTTCTGCTTGTCAACTCTTTTATGATATAAGACTGTTTCTTTTGAAATCGTCATTTTTTATTATTTTGTATGATGTATGCTAAGTGACTTATGTAAGGCTTTTCAGGATATAATACGCCATATTACACCTAGGGTATACTTTAGGTCGTGACAGAATCTCACGTGTTTCACTATTTTATAGGATGGCTCGTATGTGTTGCGTTGTGACCAAGGGTAGGGTTTGATGTCTTCTATAGACCACCACTAAAGCCCTAGTCTTAGATAGAGAGAGGGATCTGTAACATGCAGTAGACCCTCCAGAAGCCAATGCTCCTAATCCACCAGTGGGGCCGGGGCTAGTCTATCCACAACCGGGACAAGTTATGGCTCCTGAGCTTCAGGCAACCATCACTCATCTCATGAAAGTACTTAGAGTTATGCACCAGGACCGTAGGGCCAGCCTGCAGTAGATGCACCTCGAGTCCAGGTACCACCTAGGGGTGCATATCCCGTAATTGTGATCAAAGCTAGGTCGTTAGAGGAGCCGAAGATGCTCGGAGTGTTTTTGAAACATTCACCTTTGAGGTTTTATGGGGCTGTGGAAGAGGATTCCCACGCTTTTCTCACTACTTTTCATAAGCGTCTATACAGTTTGGGTTTGTTGGAGTTGAGAAGAGCCGACTTTAGATCTTATCAGCTAGATGGGCCGGCCAGACAGTGGTGGCATTCTTATCTTAAGACTAGACTTGTTGGGTCTCCTCCGGTTTATTGTTCTGAGTTTTCTAAGACCTTCTTGGCCAGGTTCATCCCTTATATCATCTGATATCAACTTCATGATCAATTCTTCAGGTTGGAGCAAGGCTCCATAACTGTATCTAAAAATGAGGCAAGGTTTCATAAGCTCTGCCACTATGCCACTATGATTCTACCTACTAAGGAAGGGAGAGTTTGGTGCTTTTTCAGAGGTTTGAGACTCTAGTTGCATATTGCAAACCATGCTATCGTCTCTATGGGTCGTTCTTTTCTAGATATAGTGAGGCCCATGGGCGTAGCGACAAGTGAGCTAGGCATGAGGGCACCTACAATGGGTCCTGTTCTAGGCCTAGAGACATATCAAAGGTCCCGAAAACGTTTTCAGCATGGTCAGTCTAGGCGTCCTGTTCAGGCCTCAGTTCAGGCTTAGAAGGGTTACCAGTATAGTCCGAGAGATGCCTGCTTAAGTTAGTGTTGACATGATTCTCAGTCAGGTGTTTCATTTCATGTTGGTTGTTAGTTTGCGGGTTGGTTGGCACATGTTTATTATGAATGTGGGGACTTTGGTCATTGGTGCAGAGACTGCCCTTCACATAGGTGGATTGCTCTATCTATAGAGGCAACTTAACCAGCTCCACCGGTAGAATCTCCTTTTAGAGGTAGAGGCCAGGGTCAGGAATGTTATGGTGGTCATAAGGATCCTCAGAGTGGTTCACAGGGAAGCAGGTCAGGTGGTAGGATAGATGCCTAAGGTATAGGCCAACATGCTCACTTTTATGTAGCTCCATCAAGGGCGGAGGCTGAGGCATTTGACGATGTGATCAGAGGTACGATTCTCTTATGCCATCAACCCGACAAATATTTTTTTTATCTAGGCTTAACCTTTTCTTATGTTTCCATATATTATTCTTCTCGTCTGAGTATGATTTTTCATCCTTTGGCAGTGCCGTTGTGTGTGTTGACCTCTGTAGGTTAGTCTTTAGCTGTGGATCATGTGTTTTTATCTTGTTTGGTGACAATCCAAGGGCAAAAAATGGGGCTGACCTTATTTTGCTTGAAATGCTAGATTTTGATGTGATTCTCGACATGGACTCCTTATCCCACTACCGCGTAGTCTTAGATTTCTTCTCTAAGATCGTTACCTTAGCCATGCCACGTATTCACTTGGTGTTGTGGTAGGGCATTTGAAGTAGAACACCAGTTGGAGTTATTTCATTTATTCGGACTCAGAGACTAGTGTCTAGCAGTCGCTTATCTTACTTGGCCTATTTATATGCCCAAACTACACCTCCCTAAAGATGTATAAGCGGTTGTTGTTCAAATTAAAAACCTTGTAGAGGTTATGGTCGATCCCACGAGGAATGAGGTCGAAACTTAGGTTAATTAACTTTTGATTGTACTATTAGTCAGATTAGTTCTCTAAAACGGGGGGTTTTGTTACACAAAATAATAATTGATTTAATTCGTTAATAAGTAAATAGGATTTAACTTTTTGTAGAATCAATAGAAGATGAAACTAGGGTATATGTGTTTCCCACAAGTTCTTAACATAGTAAACCTTATAATAGTAACCTTGTCTAGATTTTAACATTCAAAGTTAGTAAGTTAGGTATCTCTAAAGTGATTGGTCATCCAAATAGGGAATTTCACCATGGAACTTGATCAATCTACGGGTGTGTGCTTTACCGACCCTTACCCTTGATCCCAGATTAGCCTTCACAGAGATGGTTCAAGCTATTAGATGGCGTATTATCACACCAAATCTTTGTTGTTTAATCTCTTTTCTAATTCGTTACTTCCTTGGTCAGAAAAGTAGGAATAAGGCTGGTTCAAACGTAGGCCTCTATTGAAAAGCAATCAAAATGAAGCGATTAAAAATACATGCATAAACACTATTCAAGAATTACTAATTATTAAGTCTACTTTGTTAATTCATCATGGTTCTCACAACCCTAGTTGTCGATTTAGCTACTCTAACTTTGGTAATCACAACTCATATTAAGTTTGTTAAAATAAATCATGAACTTACAATTAGAGTAATTGAAATTCGAAATCTTGAATTAAAGAACAAAAGCTATATTATAAATCGATGCTTCGAGAATTAAATAGACAAAGTGTTCACCAAAATAATTCTCTAAGCCAAAAACAAAGTATCAAATTGTCTAACTCTCAAAAAACATAAAATATAATTATTTTATAGACATGTAATCCTAAATAAAGTGGAAAAAAGAAATATAGGAAAATCTGGTTTGGCAGTCACTTCTATGAGTTGTTCCTACAAATCATAGGAATTCCTACGATTCGTAGGAAGCTTCTGTGAAATATCAGCTTCACTTCTAACTTCTGAACTTTTTATGGGTATGTTCTACGACCCGTAGAACTTTGCACGACCCGTCCAGTCATCTCTTGGTTCAAGTACTGGAGCTGAAATACGACTGGTTCCTATGGCTCGTAGAAGTTCCTATAGCTCGTAATATGGTCTCATTTTTTGACACTTAGCTCCAAAAATCACATTTCCAAACCACGACTCATTTATTTGGCTTGTAGGTTGAGTCTTCAAACCCCAAAAACACTGTTGATTCAACCTTTTTCATCCCGACTAGTCCAAGTCCTATTTTCCTGCAAAATTCCATAAAATCTAATAACCAATGCTTAAGACACACTCAAAACTCCATGTTTAAAGAATTATAAGTACTCTAAATCCACGGTACATCAAAACCCTCAACTGAAAATCGTTGCTTGTCCTGAAGAGACCTTATGAACACTAAATGACACGATGCAAAAGTAAACCCAGAACTCAAGAAATAACATGACATTTTTCCTAACAGTCAATCCTCCATTTTCATTTTTCCGCTTAGTGCCATCATTATGTTCAACATAAGCCAAAACATGCGGATCAATTCATGACATAGACATACCAATAGATAAATTCACATACACATATAACAATCACCAAGATACCAACTCTTCAACAATGTAACTTTTGTCCTCACCGCAAAGAAATCCCTTTGTTCACTCACTTATTGATATATAGTTCAATTTCAGGGAAATAGTATACTCTCACTCTAACAGTTGATCTCAATGCAGTACATGCACAATACCATAGGCTTGCCCCTATTTTCTACAGTTAGATTCTCAAACTGTTAAATTAGGGTCACTACAGGAATTTCTTAGCCTGTAATGTAGGCTCAGGGTCTTGTGTAGTGTATTAAAGTTTTAAGTCAATTTTGTGCACTCCTTGACATTACATTGTGTATTTTCCTCTTTTACGACCCAACCATGTTTCACTTTAATTTTTTGTTCTCCTCATCTTTTCATTTAAGCTAGGGTGTGGCTTTGACTTGCTTTTCTTTTTCGTTTAAACCTTTTCTTCAGCTTTTCTTTCTTGTATCTTTTTATTTTCTTTATTCTGCCATACCATCTTAATATTTTTCTCTTTTCTCAATACACAATTCTTTTCATACCGCTTTCTTTTCTTGTCTTCCTCTATAGTAGCCACCCTCAACTTATGCTTCTAGCATATGTTGAGGTGCGCGATGTCCAAGGAGGGACCTGGGCAAAAAAAAGGTTAACAATTATTACGAGCAAGGTGAATTGGGTAAATTGAAAGAATAGTCTAATTCAGGCTCACCAATTTGGATCGGAGGGAGCATTTCTTATTTGATCGGTCGTTTTTAGGTTTTAGTGGACTCAATTTCAACAATGACCTATGACCCTTTCCTAATTAACAGTTAAATCATCCTAGCAAGACTAATGGAACAAGTTCAAGATTAGCATATACTGTACGAATGAACAACTAATCACACACACACAGCACATCATTTCACTATTAAATTATTAGTGTATCTTGTTCATGCTTCAGCGTAAGTCATGCTATCTTATCAGTTCCTATCATTTCATACAAAGATCCTACATAATTAACTTATCAATCACACAGATATAGCACAAACACAAAAAATTTAAAGGGGTATCAATTTTATGCAATACTACAATCATGGTTTTATTTATAGTCTACATTTACAGCCAACATCCTAAAAAACATGCCGGTTCTGTTGGGTTCGAAAGTGATTAGGGCGTCATGCGGAAGCTTACAATTGCAAATCATATTGTTGACAAATTAGATGACAAATAAAAGTATACTAAAGACATATTATTAATATAGTTTGATCAAACGACCTACATATTATAAAACTAATATTGAAAAATATAAATATGTTTAGGAGAAAATCACCCCATAAACAAAACTCTTTATTGACTACATTGTGGATATTCTTGTGTTATGTTATGAGAATAGGGATCTTCAATTTATAGATCTCCAAATATTTTCTCTAAGGAAAGAATAAACCAAATATGAAAGAGAATTGTATTTTCCTTTTAGAAAAAATTCAAACATTTATGGTAATACTTTGACTTTTCTTTTAAGGAAAAAATAAATTTCAAATAAGATAAGAAAATCAGGGCAAAATCCTAACAAATTTCCCCTTTTGACTTGAATTTTCTGGCACAATAATCTTGATCATCTTTCTTCACACAATCTTCATGTATCACTGTTGCTTACCATGATTTAAGAATTGATATTAGTTAAAAATTGGATTCATGTGTTAAAAGTTATGAGTAGGGTTGAAAGTAGATCTCATGCGTTAAAAGTGGAGCTCATGCGTTAAAATTAAGATGCATGAGCTAAAAGTGAAGCCCTAAAATTAAACGTTTGCAGGGGTTGAAAGCTGGAGTCCATGTGTTATAGTAATCCTCGGTTGAAAATTAATTTTGTTTTAAAGGATGGAGCAGCAGAATTGTTGAAAATATATTTGAAATTTTTCTCCACGTGTAGTAGCACAAAAATCTTCATTATCATCACGTTGATTGCAAATTGATCTGAAATCTCCTTGAACATATCTTAAACTTTTTTTCATTGGATCATTGAATCATGTGCTCTAATACCACTTGTTGGGTTCGAAAGTGATTAGCGCGTCATGTGGAAGCTTACAATTGCAAATCATATTCGTTGACAAATCAGACGTTAAATAAAAGTATACTAAAGACATATTATTAATATAGTTTGGTCAAACGACCTACATATTATAAAACTAATATTGAAAAAACATAAATATGTTTAGGAGAAAATTTCCCCATAAACAAAACTCTTTATTGACTATATTGTGGATGTCTTGTGTTATGTTATGAGAATAGGGATTTTCAATTTATAGATCTCTAAACTTTCCCTCTAAGGAAAGAATAAACCAAATATGGAAGAGAATTGTATTTTCCTTTCAGAAAAAGTTCAAGCATTTATGATAATACTTTGACTTTTCTTTTAAGGAAAAAATAAACTTCAAATAGAGTAAGAAAATTAGGGCGAAATCCTAATAGGTTCAACAGAAATAAAATAGTCCTTGGGGACAAAGAACACAAGCAAGAAAACCCCAAGACATGATCCGAGTATTAGGGTTATTCAGACTTCACCCTTCACACTGTTGAAAAATTCACCCCACTCCCACAGAAAAAAATGTGCAATGTCCCCAATGCACGAAAAAAAAAATTATTCAAAGGTGAAGACAAACTTGTGGTGCCTAAGCA
Source organism: Solanum etuberosum (assembly GCA_029582245.1). NCBI lineage: Eukaryota > Viridiplantae > Streptophyta > Magnoliopsida > Solanales > Solanaceae > Solanum > Solanum etuberosum. The sequence continues at coordinate 68,961 of JAJONR010001351.1, forward strand.
CCGAAGGCCGAACTAGACGGTAGCATATCGGTCCACTAATGGGACCCCGGTGAAACAATGTGTGCCTCCTAAGTGGTATGTGGGACACCGTCAGTAACGTCGTTCGAAACAATTTGAGGAACACCATCAGTAGTGCCCCTTAAAGCTGATGCTCTGGCTAGCTACCGCCGGACTCTCTCCTATTGTATCTCCTCATCTATCCGAGATTGTCGTTAAGCTTCCTCAACTTCACACCGCTCTCTCTTTCTTGCTTGTCGCTCCTCAACCCCCTCAACAGTATCATCATTAGTCCACGTGCACGTCCCCATCGTACAAGGGGGTCCATGTCTCCAAATAAGTCCAATAAAACATCACCTCCATCATATATGGGTGAAGGATCCTGTGTAGAATTGACAGTAGCAGCCAATGCATCCACATAAACTCAGAGTTTAGCCAACTCCTTCTAGACTTCACTCGATGTATTCTAGGACCGGGCTAGCATCCTCAACTCAAAGGTATCTATCCTTCAGTGTGTGGCCTGAATCTACTCCGCAACTACATCCATCGCCTTCTCTCCAAATCCTCAACAACCTGATGCTTTTAGGGTCAAAGGTGTTGCAACAATTGAGCTATCTGAGTCTCTAACCGTTGAAGTATAGCTATGGGGGAACATGATTTGCTATCAGTCAGGCTGGAAGTTGATTGAGGAGTAGTCCTAGAAGGCTCATTAGTATCTCGCTTGCTGAGTTGCTCTTATGTTGATGCCTCACCCATAGCTTGCATATCTATCTGGATACCTTATCTCGGTCTTGCCGGGTTGACCTTACCATGAATCAGACTGATGTCCACAGTCTTGGTCACCTTAATTAATGCATCAATTTTAATCATCGGGACAATCGCTTCTTTGCATAGGCAAAAGTTCATGCATGGGAATGAAAAAGTAGTAGTCTTCCGGAAGGCCCTCTCGTGGATCTCAACAATCACTATGGGGGCAAAGTCAATCTGATACCCAGCCTCAAACAAGCTTCCATCATAGCTCGTTCCAAAGTCAACTTATTGTCTGCCATAGTAGGAGATAGTCTGGCATGGACAATGGACTACCAAAATTTCCCTAGAAAATTTAGGGATGCCTTCTAAATAGGGGCCTAGATATCACGAATCCACTTGATATTAACCCCCTGATTAGATATATAGCCAACTACCCATCACAACAAGTCATCTTTTTATGTCGAATCCTGCATAGTTCCTATGTTCCGGACTAACTACATCCAATAGTCATACTCCAACGTAGAGATGGACTTCTTATGTGATGGGCCGTAAATAAAACGGCGGAATGTGCACTCAGATAGGTTTACAGGAATGTCCCAGACTAGAGTGGTCAGAAGTGTAGGCCGATCCAACTGTTTGTCCCTTGAAGGTAAAGCATTCTTCAATGTGGCTCCATATGAGGCTTAAATTACACCTCCCAAAAGAAGTATAAGCAGTCGTTGTTCAAATAAAGAACCTAACAGAGGTTAGGGTCGATGCCACGAGGAATGAGGTCTAGATTTAGGCTAATTAACGGTTGATTGTACCTTTAGTCAGATTATTTTTGTAAAAAGCAGGGTTTTAACAAAAAATATTGATTGATTTAATTCGGTAACAAGAAACCAAGTAAATGGGATTTAACTTTTTGTAGAACCAAGTAATATATTTCAAGCCTTGTGCCTTCTTCTCCTAGCTTCACTCTTCCGGAATAACATAAATTCCTTCACGAACTTTGACATTACCTAAGAAACACCAAACTATCTAAATATATATATCCTCATAACTAACTAACTAATGCTAACCAATATTAATTAACACCAAACTAACCACCTTACAGTTGGACCCCATTACCATCTAATTGGTATCACACAATTGATTCCATAAGCTATATGTTCAATTCTGTTTATTAAATTAAATCTCCAAGTTACTTCCTTCAGTATTATTGCGTGTTTTACTTTTCAGATTAGTGGGTATCTTAATACGTTATAAAATATTGATCATGCGTAATCAAATAATGCATTCTTTATAAGTTTTAATTTTTTTGTCTTTGTTGTGCTTCATTTCAAAGATAACTCGATAACCGAAATCTACTACTACACTGCATTCTTTATGCTACTCCTATAATAACTCTCCACAAAATGTCATTAGTATTATTGTTTTTTTCAGTTCTCTTAATTTATGATATAATTTTGTGATAAGGCACAAATACCCTTAGACTATAGCCGAAATCTCACATATACACATTAACTAAACTAAGGTCCTATTACCTCTGATCTTATTATTTTTGTAATTTTATACACCTTTTGATTTACGTGGCACACTCCGTGACTCCACTTTGTTGAGCTGCGTGGGAGATGTTTGGAGGCCGCGTAGGACAAAAAGGTGACAAAATTACAAAAAAAAAAAATGAGATCAGGGGGTAATATGATCTTAGTTTAGTTAAGGTGTGTCTCTAAAATTTCGATCATAGTCTAGGACATACTTGTGCCTTATCCCTATAATATTAGAGCAGAAAATGACAAAATGTACTCTTTGTTTCATCCCTACCTATGCTATGTAACAATTTTTATGTCAAATTGTCAATTTTTAGCATTGCATATTGATCATTTATTACCCAGATATGAAGTATCTGTTGAGTTGATCCATGATAAATGAGCTTATTCCCTCCATTAAGCATCGAATCTATAAGTTGGTAAAATAACTTTCAATATAATGATGTATTCCTGCAATTTACCGTTCGAATATAAGTGAAAAATTCTCATAGTCATAAAAGACATAATACATAAACATGACCCTTAACTAGACTTCAGTGGATAACTATGCCCTCCAACTTTGAGTATGCACAAGTAGGCATTTAAACTTGTATAAAATTAAACAAGTAGATACACGTGTCCTACATGGCATAATACACGTAGGACGCCACGTAGGATATAACATTGCCTTGTAGGGTGTCATGTAGGATGAATATGTCTATTTATTCAATTTTATACAAGTTTACGTGTTTAGTTATGCACACCCAAAGTTAAAGGTCATATTTGTTAGTTGATACCAAATTAAAAATCATATTTATGTATTATTTCTAATAAAAATAAGTGAAAAGTATTAGGTATAAAAGATTTGAAGGCATTGGAATTTGGAGCAGTGTTAATGGTGTCTCTTGGTAAGGGGGCAACTTCTCTGGAGCATCATTCTGCCCTGGCACTCTTTGTATTTATCTATTTATATTGATGTTGACAAATTCATTGATAACGACTAAGAAAATAGCATTATTTAGTTGATTGTGGATTAGGTTCCTGATTAGTACAGCAAATGTTAGTTTATTATATCCCTAAAGTTGTATTAATCATGAACCCTTCTTTAGAAGAAGTTTAATTAATAATCTTGCAAATCAAATTATTTCAGCTAACTTTTGTCGGATACTAAAGTTGCCACTCTTGAGACTATTAAAATAAAAGGTTCTTTCGTATACTTTATAAACAAAAATAAATCTCATATAAGAAATCTCCATAAATAATACAATATTTGATTGATCGTATTATCAGTAAAAATAATCACTACACCAATTTAATGCGATGTTTGGCTGGTCTTGTTAAGCTTCATGTAGTTAATACTCTTAAGGGGTTGTTTGGGTGGGAACAAATTATTTCAGGATTAATTATTTTGGAATAAGTTATTCAACCATGTATATGAGATAACTTATCTTATCAGTATGATATAAATGATGCGATAAATGAGTTAATAACTACCCAGTACCTCCAACCAAATGCAGGATAAAACTATCCTAAATTTTATTCCATAATTATTCTACCTTATATCTACACCAAATGATTTGTGAATTTTACTTGGGATAGAATGTGCAGTAAAAAAATATGTATATGAATACCTAGATATAAAAAGATTGCCTAGCAGCAAACACTTACCGTATAACAATTCATAGATTATTATTATTATTATTCATAGTATAACAATTCCTACCTCTTTTACGTATCACATAAATAATTATTTGAGTACATTATAATCCATGCCTAACTAATCTGTGAACTATATAACGGCCTTTATAGATCGACCTAAAAAAGTACATTTTAATTTTTTTCTTGAATTTGGACTTTACATCTAGGGATGGGGTGGGGGTGGGGATTTGATTAACTACAAACGTAGGTAAAAGTGGCTGAGCAAAGTTTGGGTAAAATCAAAATCCAAATTTTCTGAATTGTTTTGTTTTTATTTTGTAACCAGAAGTTGAATTTTTTATTGAACTTTAAAAATATTTGAACTTTGGATTTAATCCAAAATATTTATATTTTATATTTATCTTTAACGATTAGACTAAAGTCCATTTACTAAATACTGAATCCAATACCCTACTAAGTCAGATAAGGGGTGGTTTGATAGGGTGTATTAGGAAAAATAATGTATGCATTAGCTTTGTGTATTACTTATACCTTGTTTGGTACTCTTTTCAATCTATGTATAATTAATGTGTGTATTAGTTATACACTCTATTGGTGTAGTAAAGTGTGTATTATTAATATCATGTATTTCTAGGTATTAGCAATAAAATGATTTTAATGCATGCATTAGCATGATTAAAGACTCAATTACCCCTCAAAACCCTTTTTACATCTTTTCCACCATAAATTTTTTCATGCACTGCATACTAATTTTAATGTATTAAATCAAACAACGTATAAAAATAATAAATGTATAATTAATACAAGCATAACCAATACACACATTGCTTATACAAGTATTACTAATCCACTCTATTTAACATTATTCTTATGCACTTTACGAACTACCCTAATATACCCTATTAGGCTAATGAGTAGGAAAATTGAGACCATCTGACCTATTTTTTATTGTTATTTTAAGAGTTGTGACACTAATTTCTTAAGGAGACATATTAATTAATGTTTAAATTTCATAGAGTTTATAAATATTAAGTAATGGTCGACTTGATTATGAACTATTAGTACTATGATTTATCTAGACATGCTTTTATTTTTATTAGTTTTGGGAACAGGTATTGAACGTTTGCTTTACATAAATTGTGTATTGCAAATAACATATTTTATCCCCTTCAAATCTATTGGTATTTTCTAAAAGAAATTTAAAAAAATCTATCATTTTTATGATAGAAACTACATATATTTTCCTAATTAAAAGAATACATCCTTAATTATAAAATTGACTAATAATCTTATATACTTACTTATAAATTTTATATGAGTTGAACTTAAATGGAATAACAAAAATTCATATATAGCTGACCTCAATTTGTTTGAAATTGAGGTACAGTTATTATTTTGTTTTTATACTCCCATAACATTATATATTGTAACGACCTGACTCAATAGTCATGAGTAGAGCCATAGGGAAAGAAGTTGGGCCAGAAAACTTTTCGAGTAGTGTCTTAAAAATTCTTGGCTAGGCCAGCCTCAGATGGAATTTGGGCTTGGTGGGGTTTAGGGCTATTCGGAAAGGGGTGGGGTCTTTTATTGAAATATGACTGATGCATATTTTGTAGCCAAGACATTAAGGAGTCCACAAGGCCTTTCAAAATGGAATTCGAGTACGTAAAATCTCAGAGTTAAACTTAGCATGAAAGGTATGTATTGAGACGTCAAGAGAGGGATTTGTGTTGTAAAAAAGGTCTATTTTCGTATGATGAGCCACAGAGTAAGTTTTCTCAATAGAGGCATCTCTTTAGCGAGACAGGGGTTGCTATAGCGACGAAATCTGGATTTTATGTAGAAAACTATCCAAAATCCCTATTTTCTACACTGAGTTCTTAAAACTGGGAGGGGTAATATTGGTAGTGTGTAACAGTTTTCCCATGAAATTCATTTGCAAAGGTAAGAATTTGACTCCCCAATATTTTCTTAAGCCTTAGAAACTAGGTTTGTTGTTATTGGGGGAGGTTTAGGCATGATTTCATGGTGGGAAAGAGCCCTAGATTGGGGAAGATGATCATATTTTAGCCAGGATTAGGATTAGTTAATAATCCAGATAAATTAATAGGTTATTAGTGACTAATCATTATTTGTGTTGTTTGTTTTAGACCAAGAACAAGCCAAGTCCCTTCACAAGGAGAAAGCTCGGGTTATTTAGAATTTCCAAGAGGTTTAATTTGAGGTAGGTGATGGTTATATGTTTTCGATTTATGTATGTATGCATGCCTACTACTTTGTAGTATCATTTGTGCAATGCATCGTAGGAAACATATGAAATGACATCATGTATGTAATCTCATGCAATGAACCGGTGATTGTGACTTGTGGTTTTCAAGTGGTCTTGTTCATTATGCTATGTGATTGTGCATGATTGTTAGTTGGCTTGGATACCACACTAGTATAAAAACTTGGGTTTGGGTTCTGTGGGAGGACCAGGTATGTGATTAAGATTTCATGAGAAGACCTGGTACTTGCATTGTGATCATGTAGGACATGTAGTTATACATTGTTTCATGACATGTGACTGAGAATCTATATGGTTGATGATTGTTGTTGGTTATGCATTGTTCTGTGTTACTATATTGTGGTGATTGTTCGCATTCATATCTTTAACTGGCAGCATGATCCTATCAATACACGATAGTTTGTGTACTGATACTGCACCTATTCTTTTCCTTGTTGAGTACAAGACATGATTCGAGACCTCAGTTGAGAGACGCTTGATTATAAATCCAAGGCTAAGATTCGTCTTTTAGGCTATCATGGAGTCTTCTGCATCTTCTTGTCCATTGTTCGGACACAGACTTATAGGTTTAGTTTATGTTTAGTTTCAAGGTTGTACCCCCCAATTTGATTATTTTAAAGTTTTGGTATGGTGACTTTCAGTTCTTAGGGGTATTTCCGCATTAAATGTTTTTGGACTATTGGTATGAGTTTAGAACAACTTACAAAAATGACCAATTTTTAAGGGTTATTAAATTGAAACAACTGTAAGTATGATATTTACCAAAAATAACTATAGTCTATATCATAATCTTGTTGTATCTAAAGTTTCAATAGGTTTTTTTAAATACATTGAAATAGTTATAATTGGTATGCACTAAATAAGGTGATTTCTGTTATTGTAACCAACTGTCCTTTAATTACGCCTCTCAAACTCACAACTTTGCATTATTAAATTATCTATACATAATTACCTATTAAAGAGTTTTTGTTTCCTTAATGAATGTTTTATTTTTTCTTAATTTAATAAATAAATATCCGGGTATAGAAATATAATGACCCTCCAGGTCATTTTCTTCATTTTCCGATCTTTTAAGCGTTTAGAGCTTCTCTTCAGCGCTAGGACTGACAGTTCGATCGCGGGGTTGTTCCTTTAGATTTTGTGCAAGTTTCCATATTTTGAAGCCTTTGAAACTTGAACGGTTGACTTCAGTCAAAAGTTTAGGAAGACGGCCTCAGAATACAATTCTGACGGTTTCATCAGCCTTAGAAGGACACTTTAGACTAGGGGCATGGTTGGTTTGGTCCTCGAGACTTCAGGTGTGATTTTGTGCAGCTAGGTGTTTTAAATTTAAAGCTTAAGTCAAGGGTTGACTTTGGTCAACATTCTTCGTAAATGTACTCATATGAGAATTTCGTCAACGGGGTTAGCTCCAGAGTTTATAGTTTGGTCTAGAACAACCTTTTTTGCAGTTCTCAGAGCTTGTGGTCTCATTTTGAGCCTTCTTGTAGTTTATAGCTTAAAACAAAACTTGGATGTGGAATCATTTTTTGTCGAAATAACCTTGGATGAATGTTTTAATGGTTTTGTTGAGTTTGAAATGCTGAATTAAACGGGTTAACATATTTTATTTGCGCGCACGGAGTTTCGAGTTAATCCCGGGTACCCCGTCACAAAATTTGGAGTTTAAGAAAACCAACTGAAGTGATGATATCATGTGTAGGCTTTTAGTGACCATTAATGAGAACTTTAGCGACCAGATTTCTGCTATTTATTTATCAAATTTGCAGCTTTAATTCTTATTTTCAAAATGTGATTTCTCTCTCGTTTCAACTCTAATTGAGGTGATTTGAAGTCCATGTGATTGTGGAGATTATGGGTACATGGCGGAGTGATCAGATTGTGTTGGTGAACCTTCATTTTAGATGAATTTGTGCTCGAAGTTGATGCCCCTCCTCTTTTTTGTGCTTAATTTGTGAACTCTTGGCATATGTTGTGTTTGTTTTTTTCGGGCCTCAAATTGTGTTCAATTTTGGAACACGAGCTCGATAAGGAATTTAGAAACTTTTGATGGAGTCAATTTTGGTATTCCTAGCATGGGTCCCACATTTCTATTTTGACTCAATTTTGGATCCATTTCCAATTATTTTGAGTTTAGTGTCAAAACGTCTGTAATGACGTTGTGATCGATAATTTGATAGTGTGGCACTGTTTAGAGGCATTTTGTATGTGGCTAGCTCGTGTGTGGTGGATTCAGAGCGCTCATGTGTGGTGGATTCGAAGCGCTCATGTTTGGCTTTGAGGTAGGATTCGGTCTACTTTCTTGACTAACCTTCTTAGATAATGCCTAGTATAGATTTCATGTAATTTTGGATGTTTTTTACCGGGTATTTAGCTTTCCTCTTGTTATTCCATCCTTTTTTGTTTTAATAGGAGCCTTAGGCTTATTGTGGGTGTTGGGATCCTTCATTTAAGTCGTGGCTTCACTTATGGTGCAGATGATCTTGCCTATCCTTGTTAGGATTGATCTGTGGTGGCCTTAGACTAGGTTGGACATTAGATGCTTTAGGTTGTGTTTTATCGCCTCGTAGTTTTGATTTGCTCCCTTTAGGGATTATTTTAGGTAGTTCTCCGTGCGTTGATGCTTCTGACCTTGGTGGATCATCGTAGTCGTGGGTTGGTCCTAGATGTGCTCAGTCTAGGACTAGAGCGGTGTGATTGGGGTAGGGCGTCATCCCTTGAGTTTTCTCCCCTTTTAATGATTTGAAATCTCTTATGGATCCCTTTTCTTGGTATGTAGCGGTAGGCCTATTGTAAACTTATTGAGCTTATGATTATACTGTTGGGCCCGAGACCGTGTGCGAGGACCAGCTGGATCCCAGGTTAGTACTCTCCGTCTTGTTAGCGTGGTTTGGTTGGCTGCATATTTATTTTGAATTAGAGTGCCTTGTTTGGATGTTGATGATGGAATGCATTTTTTTTTTCATTCTCACAGATTTGTGGTACGACCCCGGTTCATGCATTTGCATATTTATCTTTCATGCTGAAATACTATTTACTGGACTATATTCTAAATTGGTTTTAATGGTAGTCGTACCACTTGGATCACTTGATTTCTAGTTTTTGAGATTACGAAGTGCCAAGGACGTGCACCTTTCCTACTTGAAATACTAGAGGCATCTGGGATGTGCTTAGTTTTCACTTAACTATCCGACGTGTCGACACCCTTTCTTGCATGCTTTTGGTCTTACTTACACCCCCAGGTTAATCTTGATAGCTAGGCTAGGAGGTTAATATCTTGGTGGGCGGCCTTGATTTGCATGAGATCCTCTTCGTAGTCGATATGCCCCCGGGTAACTCTTGCTAGCTGGGTGTCTTACACCTCTAAGAATGGACTTACTGGCTGGGCGGCCTGGATTAATTTGTCACTGTTGCTAGCTGGGCTGGGAGTTGATTGGAGTCATATGGTTATGGTTTTTGATGGTTACTGATGGTTCTTTGCTCACCCTACATTCATATGCACTGTCTATCACCAGTATACTTATTTGTTGTTGTACCCCCTCTGGTTTATAAGGGCCAGTTGGGTTATGTCTGTTTTTTGTACCTTCCGAGCTTATGAGGTTTCGATTAGGTTATTGTTTGACTATATTCTATTTTCTACTATTATTTTATTATTAGCTGGTAGGTTTTGACTTTAGAATTGTGGTTGACTTGGTATCTTAGTTGCTTGCAAATAGGATGTTGGCTTGCCTTCCAAGTTTGTTCTTGACTCGACCTCTTGCCCTTTGTATTTGTCTTTATTCTCTATTGCATGTCTACTTTAGTATCTCCTTTTAGTTACTTGTGCTATGCTTTCCTTATTAATTATTTTTTATGCTTTTGTTATCTTTTGAGCTCAGTCAGTCGTTTCCTACAAGTATTATTTTTGGTACTCATAACACAATTCTATCCCCTGCAGTTGCAGTTGAGTTATCACCGCTGATTTGAAGTCATGCAGAGCAGCTTGGAGTCTGGGAGATTAGGGTGAGCTCTTGGCGTCTGTAACTACTGGTTCCTATCTATTTTTGCTAGGCTTAGTCTTTATATTGTATTCAAAGACAGCTTGTACTTGTCTTGTATTTGTAAAAGTCTTGTACTCTTATTTTGGATTAAATGCTCAACTACTGACTGATGGCAGGTCTTGAGACGGTTCTTGTATTATTTTTATTGATTATGCTTTTTTCTGCTTTGTTTTATGCTTTTGCTTCTTATTATTCACTTTTTCTTGGTAGTCCATTGCATATGCCTCTGGGATAAGGGTTAAGTTTACCTACTAGTAGGGTGTAGTAGGTGTCATCATGACCAGATAAATTAGGTCGTGATTGTTTGGTATCCGAGCTCTACGTTGACCGGCATCTTTGGTATGGGAGAAATGCCTAGTAGAGTCATGCGGATTGATGCGAAGACGTTTGTATCCTATCTTGGGGAGTCTATAGGGCATTCTGAAGAAATTTTATTTTTGACTCGTATCGTGTGTTTTCGCTTTGAGTAACCTCTAAAACCGCTTCTTTGGAATCTACTCTCTCCTTAATGGATAGTAGCACGAAGCATTCGATGGACGTGGGTGGAGCATCAGCACATTTCACTAGAGTTTTAGCATGTGAGGTTAAAGTGACTAGTCTTTCTTATCTGAAAGAAAGCAAGACAACAAGGAAGGGTTTAGGCAACTCGCTGGTTTCGAGATGGGTTTCCTTGCGGGTGTGTCCACTTTTTTTCCAATGCAATATTTTTAAATATTCTATATGGTATATTTAAGATCACAAAATTAAAATAATATATATATATATATTTCACGACCTGAGCCTACACCCTGGACGTGGCCGGCACTCGAGAACCATTCCTGGTCCCCAAGCGAACCCTCATCTTGGCTGACTACAAGCGGAAGACTAACTCAAGCATACAAAATCTTAAAAATGAATTAAATTTCATGAACTCAAATACTCAATCTTTTTAAAAGTCTGTACAATACTCAAAATAAAAGTAACTACAGAAACTCCTCAACTCTTGTCTATATATGAAGCCTCTACTATTACAGAAGGATATTGGAACAAGACCCACGACATCTCAAAACTACTAACTGTAAGATAAAGGTGAAGCCCTCTGGAATATAAGATGGCTCACCAAAGATGACTGGAATATCACATAACCTCAACGAAATGCCTGTTGATTATCCTGAATACCTTATCTGCATCATGAAATGATGCAGGCCAAATGGCTCAGTACATGGAATGTACGAGCATGTAAGGGGAATTCTAAAACATAAACATAAGCTTGAACTAATGAAAAAGAAACATACTTACCTCTTCTCCACTCAACTCAACTCAATGAAACATAGTTCAACTCAATAATAAGAGACTCAACTCTGTGAAACATAGTTCGACTCAACTCAGAGAAATATGGCTCAACTCAACAATAAGATACTGAACACTGTGAAACATAGTTCAACTCGACTCTGAGAAATAGAGCTCAACTCAACAATAAGATACTCAATTCTGGATACTCAACTCAAGACAAAGCAACAATAAAAGATGCAATATATGGAAAACTATTCAAATAATAGATAGCAACTCAATGTATTGAAGAATACAATAATAATTCAGTTTGTATATAAAAATACAATATAACTCTGTGGGAGATTCTCTAACCGACACCCATCACTATGAGCCTAGGAATGATACAATGTTTTGCCTCACATTGCCAAGGCCATCCTATACTTTGCCGGGGTATAGGATGATATCGTGAATATGGATCCATCTAATTAGCCTTCTCAGAGGTAGTGAGGAGTCGCATGAAGAATCAATGCTATCCTATCCTACGCTGGCTATGTAGTTCAATGGGACTTCCGAATCATAAAAGACTCTAACCCAACCCAGTGCTCGATACTACTCCCAAAATAATTAATATAACTTTGTGCTCAATTCACCCATTACAAAGAATGACCTTCTTACATTACTTGAATTACTTTTCAAAACATGAGATATGTTTACCTTCTTGAAAACATGCACTTATGAACTTATCTTTCAAGTCCAATAATTAACATAGGTACATATGTTTATGAATATATATATATACATATATATATGAATAAAATAACATTAGAAACTTTTAAGTCTTTATGAAATAGAACCTTTAAACTTTTTCTCAAAACTCAGATTGAAACACAATGATTGACTTTCAAAGACTCTCAAGACTTATAACTCAATTTGTAGGGTTCATGCGGAATTATAGGCATGAACGACTCAACTTGAGGACCTCAATAACCATATAGATACTCATGAATACAACTCTTTCTCAAAACTCATCTTTACTTTCCCAAAAAAATTTAGTTTAAAACTCAAGTGTTGGTTTTAAAAAGCTTCTTAAAATTTATAACTCAATTCATAGGGTTCATGCTGAAATATAGACATGAACGAATCAACTCAAGATTGTTAATGCATAACATATAGCAATTCAATAATTAGGAGTAGAATTTCAAAAAGAAATAGGAACTCGAGAACTCAAAATTAACTCATCTCAAGAATACTAAAATATATGGGTAGAATCCTAGATTACTCTTTTACTGATCTGAAAGTAGATGTAGGGTGTGAGGACGAACTAGTCCAACACTATGATAACCTTACATACCTGGAAGAACAAGGTTCTTGAAGAATCTTGAAGAAGAATATTGATTAGAAATCTTGAAACCCTAGCTTGAAGGTAAACAATCAAGAAAACCTTTCTTGAGATTTTTGAATTAGTTTCTTGAAATCTCTATGACCAAGAATTATGATTTTCATTAGTGATTCATAATTGTATGAAAGAATTTAAGTTGGAAAGAATGAAATTCTTGGAGAAGGACTTACATTGAAGAAGAATCTTGAATGGAGTCTTCTACTTTGATTTTTCCTTAGGGTTTTGCCCTAGGGTTTGAGAGAGAAGAGAAATGATGGATTAAAAGATGAAAATCTGATTGTTTTGAGCCTTATAGTATTCAAGAAATTCGCAACTCTCACCTCAAGAACTCAACAAGAACTTAATTGTCAAAGAACGAAGCACAAAACATCAAGAACTCAACAAGATTATCAACATACTCAATCTCATGGATGAAATTCGTAAAAGAAACTCATGATTGGTGTGTGGGCGAACAAACCGAACACTATGGAAGCTTACATACCTCAAAGAACTAGGTTCTTGGCGAAATCTTGAATTTCTTGAACGAACGCTTGAAACTTTGAAATTTTTCTCCTCTTGAATCTTCTCTCTAAAACCCTAAACGCTTTGAGGATGAATGAAACTGATTCTAATCAGTTTAGACTCCTAAAACCTTACTAAAAATGTTAAAATCCGATTGGATAAGGAAAGGACCAAAATACCCCTCATATTTTCGGGTAACTTTCCTTATTTGGACAGCCCGACTTCAAACGGGAATATCACCCTTATACAAACTTAAAAATCAGCAAACTCGGCGGCGTTGGAAACAGGATTCCAAGACCTTTCATTTGATATCTTATGGGTCTCCGAACTCATCCTGTGCTAAAAGTTATGGTCGTTTGAAGTTGACCAAAATTTTTAAAAGAACTTAGGAATGACTTGAATGAACTATCTTCTAAAACCGTAAGCATATTTGGATTTATGAAAACTGACCCAAATCAGATTTGTCCCCAAAATATTACTAAAATTCTTTTTAAGCTGATTGGATAAGGAAAAGACCAAAATACCCTTCATATTTTCGGGTAACTTTCCTTATTTGGACAGCCCAACTTCAAATGGGCATATCTCCCTCATACGAGCTCAAAAATTAGCAAACTCAGCGGCGTTGGAAAGAGGATTCCAAGACCTTTCATTTGATATCTTACGATCTCCTAACTCATCCTCTACTGAAAGTTATGGTCGTTTGAAATTGACTCAAAACTTAAAAAAACTAAGGAATGACTTGAATGAATTATCTTTAATTCTTTTTTTTGGAACTCAAGGTGCTATATGTAATGGCCTGACCTTAATACTTAAGAAATTTTAAATTCCTTGGTAAAATCCTATTCACAACGAAGAAGGGTTCGAGTCTTAGTTCAAAAAATTTCTGGTGTGTTACAATATATATATAAATATATATATCGCATTCAAAAATCTTCTTTATTTCTTCAAATTGTATACACATCAAAATTACGAGCTTGTTTGTGTCACGCCCCAAACCTGGGGAGATGCGATTGGCACATGACGTCGCACTTGACCGAGCATACTACCTGGAACCAACTCAAACAATAAACGCGTACGAGTCATTAAGGTCAAATCAAACCTACAGAAACACAATGAAAAGAAACTGTAATATGCAGAAGTACAATACAAGTTAAACTAGACCCCAACTTACTATCAAACCCACAATAGATGGCTACAAGCATCTAAAATGAAAACCTACTAATCACTAGTCGGGTCAGGGCCTTAACATACATGTTACCGATATAAAGCTAAAGAAGAATCTAAATTCAACAACTCCTAGAAGAATAGAGTGTAATCATCTTCAGCTGAACATGACCGTACGAGCGAGGTCCATATCTACCTGATAACCTGCAGGCATGAATGCAACGCCTCCCGACAATGGGGATATCAGTACAAAATAATGTACCAAGCATGTAGAGCGGCAAGACAATAGAGACAACCTAATCGAGAGTGAACCCACAATACGATAATTGTAATCTGACTAGACTCAATAATTCACTAGAACCACACCACCAGTGTAGTTTATATCCACTTCATATATTCCAATTCACATAAATAACTAGGAGTTCATTTGTCACACACCTTCCTACCCGATCCATTATAAGCTCGACAACTGTCATTCACAAACACATGATAATGAATGCGATGCAATGCAACATAATCATAACAGAACCAACTATACAACAAAAAAACAACATACCAAACCTCATGAAAGATTTCGTACTTAGCTAACAATAAATTGAATTTTTGAAGTCAATAAAAGATCATATAATAAAGTGGCGGGTACAACACAAGCCATAGTACACAACAATATGAAGTGCAATGCAATGCAATGTCGTATAGGCGAACATCTCGATCCATAGCCTCAAGGGCATAAATGCATGTGGTGTAGGCGAACACCTCGATCCTCGTTTCAAAGAGCATGAAATGTATGTAGTGTAGGTGAACATCTCAGTCCTAACCTCAAAGGGCATTAAATGCATGTGGTGTAGCCGAACATCCCATCCTCACCTCAAAGGTCATGAAATACATGCATATGCACCATGTGTATGTATTTAATAGGAAAACAATTCGAACATCACACCATAACAACAAAAGAAGCTAACCCAATTGTTCATCTAAAGCAATAATTATTTAGCACACATATCTTGTTTGGACCGTCGAAGCCACCATGATATCTACGAAAATATAAATATTATATATACAAAATAGCAATCCTACAAGTAACCTATATATAATCGGACCTCCTCCTTACCACAATCAGAATACCAAAATTAACCCAGCAATCACTTGTAAGGTGATAATTACAATAATGTGTACAACCAACTCATATTCACATGCTATACATGAAACCGACACTACAAATAAGAAAAACTATTGTACTTATAATGTAATAATGATTAAGCGTTAGATATTTCATTTACTTCTTAGAGAAACAGTTAGTACAATTTACAGTAGGTTTATTCCAAATTTTGTGAAGAAAAACTATTGGACTTATAATGTAATAGATTAAGCATTAGATATTTCATTTACTTCTCTCTCTCACACACACAAATATAATACAGGTTCTCCATGTACAAATATAATACACAAATAGAAACAGATCGAGTACAAGTTCTTGATAAGGAATGATACCAAGACCGTCCGAGACATTTACAATCCACCTTTTAGATAGCACACTGTCGGTGTAATATACCATAAATATAACAAATTACAGTTGAAATAAAATGAATAAATATTACTAAATAAATCTTTAGGCTGAGACACGAATATCTCCCTCTCTTTAAGAAGATTCAAGCCCACTGCGGCATAATCTACACCGATCTAGCAGTAATACTCTTTACTTGTCCCTACATGATACAATAGTCCAACAACATCGTACAACTCAAACAACTTTGGATTAGTTGAAGAGTCCAAAGCTCCACAAAAAGAACACCTTCTTCAGCATATAATTACTCTCTTTTATATAGTGAACATAGTTGAAGACTTAGAATATTTTCGTTGTCTCAAATCTCTCTTTCACTACACTAACTCAATATACACAATATAATACTACTCTTTTTTTTTCTTTATATTTTCTTGTACATCTCTTGTTGTCTCCAATCTTAAGGAACACCAACACTACTTATATGGGTGGAAATCCTCCTTGTAATGAATAGAAAGATAATTGTAGTTAATAGGGAAAGTGAATGGCCGATAGGTTACAAGAATAAAGAGGTAGAATAATGGGTGAAATGAAGAGTTGGTGGTTACATAAGTTACTAACAACTAATGACCACTTTCTTCCACAATTGATGAGAGTAAAGAGGCACGAATATACTGTCCACCAATGGACATAACAACATACATTATGTGACATATGATATATTTTTATTAATATTAAAATGTCACACTAACAATCTCCCACTCATTTTAATATTAAGATAAGAGAGTACTTCACCATTTAGTTGAAGATAGACTATTATGCATAATGACGGTGTGCTCTGCATTGAACATTCATTTAGTAAAATAGTAATCTTTACTCCAGAGTCAGTAGTGGTCTCAGACTTGAACTATGACTGCTTAAGGGAAATAAAGTATCACTGCTTACACACAATAATCAAGGTGTTGACATAAGCTTTAATAGCCAGCACATTACAGCCTTGTGCTATTTTGATTTTCATGAGCGTTTTTTAGAACAAGCTCATTCTCATAGAAAGCGGCCTACTTTCACACTAACATAGGTGAAATCTGTCAAGGGTGCTCCTATAATTTGATACCCCACTTATACGAGATATAGACTTTCATTAAGAGTTCAAAAAATACAACCTCCACAAATCATTATAGGATAAATGCACTTACATCATAGGGATTGAATAAAAATTAATTTATTATGCATTTCACAACAAGTCATCATATGATTTGTTCTTCCAATTGAACTTGGTTATAGGATCTCTAGTCCCCAGGTTGGGTTTCCTCATATATGACTCAGAATTTATGAGCTTCAATTTCATCCCCCTCGATGTAATTCAGACTCTTTATCTTGCTAAGCCCTTAGTTTATGAATCTGCAAGATTTAACACAAGTAATTTTCACACAATTAATATTGATGGTATACCAATGATCAATATGATCTCACAATATTGTGTTTCCTCCTCATGAGTATGAATTTATCATTTTAATAATGATTTTGTACTCTACCAATAATATTGGTGCCAGTAGAAAAAATAATTTCTCAAAATAAAATGTTTGATATAATAAAATCAATTCACTTTTTCACTTGTTGAAGCTTCATTTTTATTTAATTTTACTTCAACTTTCCAAATAGAATAAGTAAAAAATAATTTGTTTTTCTCATTCCAAAAAATAGCACCAAGTTTTCTCATTTGCTTCAACAAAACTTTTTAAGTATAGCATAATATTTTTTCTCATAAAACAAGCCACCAAATTGTGTACTAAGTAAATTTATCTGATTTGCTTGTACATGTTATACTTTATACACAATATCATATAAAGTGCAATTAATCATATATCTCATATTTTTTATTAGGCTGGTAAACTCCTTCCTTCTTTGTCACACCATTTTCATAATTGAATCAAAAGGAGTTGCAAGACTCACACAACCAATAAGATTGTATTTCACAATTTTTTCAACACTATGTGACTTGACAAAGAAAATTTCATCACATGTTTATAGTCTTTTTTCATTCCAAGTATGAAACTTATCTCACCCAAAACATTTCATGTTAAATGACTACTCAATATGTTTTTCATAATTTATTTATAAATCTTATGTTAGAGCCAAAAATCATCTCATTATAGCCAAACAACGTGATTTATTCCATAATAAATATATGCACTTGTAATACCCTTTTTAGAGCATTTCTTAAAGATGCAAAATTCATTTTTTTTTCACAATGACTTTTTTCGTCATTTCATGAGCCCCCACTATTTTAAGAATTTAAATATCCTTTTTCATGAAAAGTAGTATCACTTTATTCATGAAAATATTAAGTAAAACGTTTTTTTTCCTTTACATTTTCTCCACTTGAATTGAGCAAGTAGAAAAATACTTTACCTTACACCTCTTCTCTTCCATCTCTTGAAGAGAGCGACGTTGAACGAAATTATGTTGAGATCCCCATCTTGATATCCGCACTTTTTTAAATTGTAACAAAAAATAAATCTCCTTAAAATTGTTGGTGTAATATACCACAAATACAATAAATTACAGTTGAAATAAGATGAACAAATATGACTAAATAAATTTTTAGGCTGAGGCGCGGATATCTCGCTCTCTTTAAGGAGATTCAAGCTCATTGCGGCATGATTTACACTGATCCAGCAGTAATACTCTAGACTTGTCCCCTCCAGAATACAACAACCCAACAACGTCATACAACTCAAACAACTCCGGATTAGTTGAAGAGTCCAAAGCTCCACAAAAAGAACAAATTATTCACCATATAATTACTCTCTTTTATATAGTGAATATAGTTGAAGACTTGAAATATTTTTTTTGTCTCAACTCTCTCTTTCAATACACTAACCCAATATACACAATATAATACTACTCATCTTTTTTCTTTATATTTTCTTGTACATCTCTTGTTGTCTCCAACCAACATTATTTATAGGTGTGAAAATCTTCCTTGTAATGAATAGGAAGATAATGGGTAGTTAATAGGGAAAGTGAATGGCTTATAGGTTACATAAGTTACAAGAATAAAGAGGTAGAATAATGGGTGAAATGGAGAGTTGGTGGTTACATAAGTTACTAACAACTAATGACCACTTTCCTTCACAATTGATGAGAGTAAAGAGGCACAAATGTAATGTCGACCAATGGACATAATATGATACATTATGTGACATATGATATGTTTTTATTAATATTAAAATGTCACACGAACACTAAATTCAAAAATTACAAATCTTAAAGATTATATCAAAAAAAGGAAGAAATAGTTTTAACATCATTTGAATTTGAACTCAAATAACTTAACGTAAATAATCAATTTTCTTTCGGTGATTGAATAAATCACCAAAATATTTTCCGTCCCTAAACATCCTTCACTGATATGCAATATTATATATAGTGTACAAAAGAAACATGTCTAAGCACTAATTTGAGCAAAGTAAATCCAGCACCAAACTTATATATATACATATATATTCTACATTTAATAGTTGAATATTATTCTAATTTTAAAAAGTGACAGCCACCCAGTAATCAAAATATGTTCACCTATTTCACCTCAGCCTGGAGCGGAGGTGGAAATACTAGGTTCGTCAAAATCGAACCGCAATCGATAATTTGAATAAATAAAAAATTGGTTTATCAATAATGAGTTATTGATTTAATGATTTTGATAACAGTTTTAATTTTTTTTTTGTTATCGGGTTATCGGTTCTTAACAGTTTGAAGTATTTTTTTAAAAAAAGGGTTTACCAATAACCCAATTGTAAATTAAATAATTATATTTATATCATTTTGTATATAAAGTCCTCGACTTAGAGTTTCATTTTCCTACTTTTATTTCTAACTGTCTCAAAGTCTTGGTTATTCTACAATGTAAAAGTGTTTGCTTTTGAGCAAGATGTAATTTGTGAACTCATGTGCATAGTTCATTTGGTTTGTCACCTTTAGTTTTCAATTATTTTTTTGTATCAAATCTTAACGGTTAAACCGATAACAATCAATAACCGATAAGACAATATCTTAATGGTTCTATAACGATTTAGCATCTCTACACAAAATAACCAACAAGTTAAACCGATAAATATCAAACCGATCGATACGCAAGTCTAGGCAATTACCATTTAAACTTTATCACATTATGTACATACGAATATATAAAAAATCTTTGAATACAACACAATTAATAGAATTTTGAATACATTAAAGCCTATCTTATATATATATATATAAATTTCAAGACAAAACTAGATTTACTATATATGTTAAAATATAATAATTTCACAAATTCTGATAAAATACATACATAACTTTATCATAACTAAAGAATTTTCATAATTATTTAAAACAATTTAGGAAGAAACTAAAATATATTTTTATCAAATTCATCGAACATAAGTAGTGTTAGAATATAATTTTCAAATGTAGGCTCGTAAGCCTTCGACATGGGATGAAGGACAACCGTAAACACTTGAGGTGTTACAATTTGGTATTGTTGTTGGGAGGTCAAAAACACTTATTTTGAGAGGATTTTTTTTTTTTGAAAAATTAAAGCATTTGGCAAATCAATAAACTGCTTTTAAATGGAAGTAGAAGCAGTTTTTTGTTGTTGAAGCTAAAAATTTATGCTTCTTAAAAAAATCAGAAGTAGAATTTATTTTTTAAAAAACCAAAATTTCCCTTTCATACATACATATGGACCCATATATATTAATTAATTAGCATATCTCATAAGTTTGGTTAAGTTCCATTTAAAAAATTTATATTTTATTCTTATAGAATACATTTTTTATTTTATTTTTCATTTATATATTATTATTTTGTATTTTATATTTATATATTATTTTACTTATTATTTTGTAGAATTAGAAAGAAAAAATAATAATATTTTTGCAGGATTAAAAAAAAAACAATTAACAACACTCCCTAAAAAGGTAACAATAACAAATTTTTCTTTTTTTAATTTATGTATTGTTTTCTTCTAATTTGAAAATTTTGAACTTTAGAAGATTATAACAAACAAAAGATAATAGCTAAGGATTGTATTAAAAAAAAAGGTAACAAATAATAATAAAAATCTACTTTTCGATATTTTTCAAATATACTTTTGCAGGATTAGAAAAAAAATAATTACAATTATGAATCAAGGATTTTATTTATTTTTGTGGTGAATTTTTCGTATGTAGTGATTCAATTTGTGGAATTATTTTTAAATTTATTTGCTTGATATTCTTAAATATATTTAAATCATCATGTTAATATTATATCAATATTTTTATTTATTTATTTATCTATGTATAATATTGATTGAAAATTTTAATATGTACCTTTTAATTTAATGAATTTTTTTATAATATATTTAAAATAGTTTCTCTCTATAAAATAATCTTAATATTAAAAATATAGTGTAACTTGTCTTTTTTCGTAGTTTGACTCTCAAAAACACTTTTAAAAAAATATTAGTCAAACACAATCTATTTATGTAAAACGCCTTTAAAATGAATTAACAAACACAAATTGCTTTATGCAACATATTTTTTCTGAATAACTATTTTTTAAAAATGCTTCTAGTAGAAATACGTAATTTTTAGCAGCAGCACCAAGCATGATCTAAGACGAACAAATTAAACAACTAGAGTACTTAAGAAGGTATATTTCGTTCAAATAAGATATATATTCATTATCATTTCAATTTAAAGTACTTAATCCGGAATGAAATAATTCACAAGTATTATCTTAACTAGGAATTTGGTTTCTTTTTTTGACAATGTTTAATTGTTTTAGAAGTAAGAAGCCTTAATTATCACCATGTGTTACATTAGGGATGGTGAAAAAATATATACTTGAACATATAAGATACAAAATTGAATGCAAAGGGGGGAATGTCCATGTTTCTGAATTGATAACAGGACAAAATAAGATATACTTTATATCATTTGATGCTTGATATATAGGCAGAACCACTTGAAAGGGTGGGGGTGCACCTAAGTGTGAACTTGGGGAAAAAAATTGGAAAAATTGTATAAAATAGCAAACTGTTAATTTAAATTAAATGTTATAACCACAGTTTGATTTAATTGTAACCCGTAGCAAACTATTGTCATTCGCCTCTCTCCCCGAAATTCTCGCTCGCCACTCTCGATTTCTCGCTGGCAGTCTCTCCCTTGCCTCTCTCACTTTTATACAAACACAAATGTATAAAATGCATTTGTGTTTGTATAAAGTGAGAGAAAACTTTATATATATATGTCTTTTCGTTCGCCTCTCTCCCCAGAGAATCTCGCTCGCCACTCTCACAGATCTCGTTCGCCACTCTCACTCGCATCTCTCACTTTATACAAACACAAATGTATAATTTGCGATTGTGTTTGTATAAAGCGAGATACAATTGTATATACAAATACAAATACATATATTTTCGTCCTATACACTTATAATTATACAAATACAGATCTTCCCCTGCCCAGTTTTCTTTTGTCTTTCTCTCTTTCTCGCTTTATACAAACACAGATTATACAATTGATTCTTTTGTATATGTATACCGAAACAGATTATACAATTGATTCTTTTGTATATGTATACCGAAATATACATATTAATACCCATAGCAATCATAAAGTTTGCTATGGAGCGCAAGTATACAAACTATAACTATAACATACAAATATGATTTTTATGTTTGCTAAACCTAAAATTTACTCAAAAAAATTATATATATATATATATATATATATATATCTTAATAATTGAATAAATATTTTATTAGATACTTAAGAAACCAAAAATAATAGAATAAATGTCTTAAAAGGCTTCTCAATCATGGCAAATTTTCAATAAAATCACTTATGTTTAATTTTTTTCAATAAAATCATTCAACTTTGGGTAGTATATCAACAAAGTCACTATAACCAATTTTTTTTTTTTTTTTTTAAATGTAATTACATAAACTCCTTTAAGTTTGATTTTATTTAACCTACCGCCTTTATGGTTATGCTTACCTCTTTTATATTAATTTTTTATCTTAATTATTATTAATATAAGAAAATATAATTTAAGTAATATCTCCTTTATGATAGATTATACATTGTATAATTTTTTGTAAACAATTTTTTAAGAAAAATATATTTTCATCTCTATTATTATATTCACATAATTGGTCTTCAGATATAGTTACGTTGGCGTTTGTTTGTGATTGAATTAATGATTGCTTATATGTATAAGCATGTGAATTATTGAACTCTCCGATTCACTAATGCTATGAAATGTATATGATGAACTTGCTATTCTTCGATACTTAATATGTTATCTTGAGAGGTAACTAGAGAAACTAGCATTCAAGTATTCAAATATAGTGAGAATACATTTACTATTATTATGATGAGTGACAGACAATCAATTATGTGTGTATTCCCATTGAATACCACGTTGGTAGGGTTCACGGCAGGTCATTACTAGATGATCATGTTAAGACCCTTTAGCATGTGTTTACAGATGAGAGTGAGACTTATGAATTCTCAAAGAGGGTTAAAGTTTTTTTTGGCAATATGTTGTGTCTAGGAGTGTCCAAAATGAGCCCAATTATAGGTAAACCGTCCAACCCGCTCATAATTTTAAGGATTGGCTCAAGATAATTTGAATTGGGTTCAATCTCAACCCGTTCAAGCCTTAACCCATTTAAAAAAAATTCTCAATTGGGCCTAAATTAATCTCCAATTTCAACTCACACTACTAAAAAACTACCGATAAACGACGGCCAAAAGCAATGGACTGCGTCGCTATTTTGGTCAAAATCGACGGAAAAGCGACGCATTCATGTTCGTCGCTTTTCAAAAAGCGACGGACGGCGTCGCTAAAAAGTGACGGACTGCGTCGCTTTTTAATTATTTTTTTCAGAAATTTTTTTTTAACAAAAGTGACGGACTCTGTCGCTTATTTTATATTTTTATTTATTTTTTATTTTCAAAAGCAACGCACTCCGTCGCTTTTCTGAAAATTTATATTTTGAAAATCCCAGAAAAGTGACGGACTAAAGGGCACTGTCCGTCGCTTTTCTGGAAATTAATTTTTTGAAATACCCAGAAAAGTGACGGACTAAAGGGCACTGTCCGTCACTTTTCTGGAAATTAATTTTTTGAAATACCTAGAAAAGCGACGGACTAAAAGACCTTGTCCGTCACTTTTCTGGGTTTTTTTTAAAAAAATAATGCAAAAAAGCGACGGACAAAACCACCCTGTCCGTCGCTTTTTCTGCAATTTTTTTGACAGCACCTGCAAAAGCAATTCAATTCAATTCAATCCAGCCCCAATCAAACATACAACATCATAAAGCAGCTACACAAAACATAAAACAACAAACTTAAATTAACATTCAAAAATATCTAAACCACAATTTAAAGACTTATAAAGTCTTCCAAAATTCGTTTCAAAATATCAAAAAGTTCATTAAAGAGACCTAAGGAGTGCGATCTACAAAATCATCCTCCTCATCACTGTCGTCGTCGGTGTCCTCGAGAACCGAAGATGTAGTAGGTTGACGAGCGAGGTTCAACACTTGTTCTTTGATTTGCTGAACGGTCGCACTCATGCTTTGTTGTTCAGCTACTATTCTCTGCTCAGACTCTGCCAGTGCCGATGTAAGCTGTGCTATTTGAGCCGCATAGCAGCAATCTGAACACCGTCAAGTGCCTCAGCTTGACGTGAAGATCCAATACCTTGTAAGCCTGACTGGAGTCATCTTACATCGTTTCGAGAGCCTCGACCATAGACTCTACCCTTGTGTGTCCCCCCTACCACTTTTTCTATCCAAATTTGGCTGGACAGTTCGGGTGTCAGTTGCACTGAACTATCTAGATTTTCATTGACGTACTGATGAAACTCATTCTGCATATTAAATAAAAAAATTGACATTAATATATATACATACCATAAATATATTTACTATTAATATATAATATTCATATTAAATTAAATAATTTACAAAAGTTCGTTCGGCCCTTTCCTCCACCCACACATCCGGATCTGACTCATTTTCTTTCTTCTTCACATGAGTCTTCTTGAAAACCTCTGGTACAAGGGGAGTGCGGCTCATTTCTTTTTCCTATAAATAAAAATGAAATTTATATTATAACTATATTAATCAACTAATTATTTATTTAAAAGTTTGAATTAGAACTTACCATCTCTCTTGTAATTGTTCCAACGCTCTTTGCATCTCCAGTGTGCAATGAGCCACCCTTAAGACTGTCTCTAGCCTTTTTGGCTTGTTCGGACATCACCTTGAACTTATATGTATTTCAATATTGGCGCAATCCATCCATCACATGAGGCAATATCCAACCAGGACACTGATCAGTATCCCAGGCTTTCTTTAGCCAGCTAGACAGTCTCGCGGATGCCCTCCTCTCAATGTGGTCGCAATGATCATATTAAACTTCGGTTCCCAACTACACAGTCTGAAAAAAATGAATAACGTCAGATAATTATAAAAAAAAGTAAAGGATACTAAAATTAGTAAACTTAATTAAATAAATATTTACCTTAAATTCATTAAACATCGCCTGACATATATTGTTTGGGATCTCACTCCAGGAGTGATAAACCTGTGTAAAAAGCCTTCTCACAGAGTCTTTTAAAGCCCGGGCAGCATCCTTTGCAGGATACCACCTGCAAAACACATAATAAACATGTTAGTTCCTGAATAATATATTAAAGATGCTCAAATAAGTAAAGTAAAGTAACAAATAGATAACAAAACAAACTTACGATGACCCATCCGGCTTAATCATGACTCTGTCAATCCTGTCCCTCTATCCAGGTGCTAGAGCAGACGTCTCATCTGGTGTATGTGTAGGTGACACACCAGGATGCACATAATGCTGAGTCAATGGAGGTGTACCGGCCACAACATCTGACTTCTCACTACTAGAATCTCTAATCCTCATGGCAGATAGCTGAAGAGATGTACCTGTGGGAGATGGAGAGGGAGATGGAGTACTATGGCCAGCCGATAAGGGTCGTGGTCGACGAATAGCCTGTAAAGGTAGGTCCTCGTAGCGCCGTGAAGGCAGTGACTGTGAAGAAGAGGAAGCACCGGCTGTTCGACGGTAATTAGGATAATATTACCGAGGATCCGCCGTACCAAATGGAACAGCAAATAAATGAGTATCATGAGTAATGCGCTCCGGCGCAGAAGAAAGAAATTCTGGAATATCCTCAGAATCTATAGGTCTCCTAGACTTCTTCTTTTTAATCTTATTAGGCTGACTAACTCCAAGATGCTCGCGAGATCTATCACCCTGATCACCCCATGATGACATTTGTATGCAAATTTACATGGATAATATATAAAATCATAAATTAAATAAAATTAGTATTAGAGAAATAAATAACTTACATACTAGCTATATAGTCATTCTACTTTTATTCCATTCCTCCTTGTTTGTTTCATTTCCACCACTCTCCCATTCTTCCTCCTCAGTTGTTTCATTTTCATTGTCATATTCTTCGTTATCAAATGAATCATCTTTTCCATCCTCATTTATTTCTTCCTCAACATTTATAATTATCTCATCATCAAATACTTCTTCTAATATGTGTTGAGGATGTTCTAGTGTGGTTTTCAATTCAACATCAACTTGTTGCTGAACAATTGCAACTTCATTTTGGTACGCCACATCTAAGACATTGTGAATTTCAATTCTTCCCACAGGTTTAGTCTTTATAACAACCCACCAATCAGCTTTGTCTCTACGCAATGGATATGGAGCGTAATACACTTGTTTAGCATTTTGTGCAATGATGAAAGGATCATAACTTCTATATTTTCTGGTATGCTTAACTTCAATTATATTATGTTGTTGTTCCACTCTTGTGCCTCTGTGTGATGGGTCAAACTTACACCGATATAATACTATCTTCATTTTAGGCCAACCTGAATATCTTACTTCAATAATCTCATGAATGACACCATAATAATCAATAGTTTGACCAGTACCATCAACATCACCTTGTATGAAGACATCGCTATTATTTGTTTTCTTATTCCTAGAAACTTCTTTAGTTTGAAACTTAAAACCATTGACACAATACTTATTCATTGTCTGAATTTGAGATTCAGGTCCAAGTGCAACTTCTTTCACTAAATACAAATGTTCGACATTTGAGTATTCATCGTAAACCTATATATTGTTGTTTAAAATAATATAATTTAGTATAACATGAATACATTATTAAATAATTATTGATTCAATGTAAGCTTGCACACTTACATATTCTGTTATCCATTTGGAAAATTTCGTATAGATGGCTTCATTATCCCATGTGTTTACCAACAAGCTGATCATTGAACATTCATATATTTCGTTAGTTAATGAACACTTATTAGTATGAATGTAATTTCATAATATATTTTTAACACTTACTTGAGATATGGTTGAATCTCTGGATAATTAAGCAAAATATGTGTCACAGCTGATTGCATTTCCATACTAGTGAAGCTTCACTTTTCACGTTATTTAGATCCTCGGCCATTTTGATTAAAAATTGATATCGGTGGAAATAAAGGATCAATATCACCTTCATCATTGCGATTGGGTCTGTTTCTCTGACATGACACATCAGTCCCAAAGTAATAAGAATAAAAATCACCAGTTTCTCTACCAATATGAACTTGAACAACTGATCCCTCGATCTTTCCCCTTTGCTTAATTGTTTGCTTGGAACTGCCAATTTTTCTGCATGTATATATCTATATATGTTAAAAAAAGAAAAAAAAAACTTAATGATTACCTATTTTACTTAGTGAATATTTCAGTGATAGTTACCTCTCAAATGGATACATCCATCTTGTTTGAACTGGACCTCCGATGAGGGCCTCTTGTACAAGGTGAATTGGAAGATGCTCCATCACATCAAAAAACCACATGGAACGATCTTCTCCAACTTAGTAGTAATAACAGAAATATTTTCTTCCATCATGTCCAAACTACTCTCCAACAGCTTTCCATAACACAAATCTTTAAAGAAAAGACTTATCTCTGTGATTGGTTTCCATATCCTTTCGGGTAGATGGCTAAAAGCGATAGGAATTAAAGTTTTCATGAATACATGACAATCATGACTTTTCATACCTATCAATTTTCCTTCATTCATATTTATCCGCTTTCCTAAATTCGAAGCATACCCCTCCGGCATCCTCAAATTTTTAACCCACTCACAAATTTCACATTTCTCATCCAATGTGAATGAAAAACTGGCTTTAGGCTTAACTATTTTACCATTTTGTAATTCCTGCAGCCATAACTCTCTTCTCCTACAATATTCCTTTATGTCCATTCTAGCTTTTGAATTGTCTTTTGTCTTGCCCTTAACATCCATCACTGTGTTAAACAAATTATCAAAATAATTATTTTCAATGTGCATCACATCAAGATTATGTCGTAGAAGATTGTCCTTCTAATACGGCAATTCCAAAAATATGCTTTGTTTGGTCCAATTATGTTCAACACCATATTCAAGAAGTCTAGAAGGGGAAGCTTCTGTAACTTTAGGTAATTGAGAAACATTCTCTCAAATTTGATGCCCTGTGCGTAATGGAGGTGGGGGGTCACTTTCAATCTTATTTTTCCTAAATGCATTTTTCATCTTTCTAAACTCATGCTCCATTGGCAAGAACTGACGATGACAATCAAACCATGTATTTTTTCTGCGATGCTTTAAAGTGAATGCCTTACTATTTTCCATGCAATACGGACATGCTAGCTTTCCAGCTGTCATCCAACCAGACAACATCCCGTATGCAGAAAACTCATTAATAGTCCACATTAAAGAAGCACGCATAATGAAATTCTGCTTAGTTGATATATCATAAGTCAAAACGCCTTCAAACCACAATTGTTTGAGCTCATCTATCAATAGTTGTAGATAGACATCAATCAAACTTTCTGAATTACGAGGACCTGGAATAACACAACTTAAAAAGATGTAGGGACTGGTCATGCACATTTCAGGAGGAAGATTATACGGAGTAAGAAATACCGGCCAACATGAATAAGGTGAAGCAGCATTAGAGAATGGAGTGAAGCCATCTGCACACAACCCCAATCTAACATTTCTTGGTTCACTAGCAAAATCATGATATACATTATCAAAATGTTTCCATGCTTCACCATCAGATGAATGAGACAAGAGATCCGGCGGCCTTCTATATTCACGATGCCATCTCATATGTGGGGCAGACCTCATTGGTGCATACAAGCTCTTTAACCTAGGAATAAGAGGTAGATAATGCATCGCCTTAACTGGGACTATCTTTCCAGCCGAAGTCCTCTTATAACAAGCATGTCCACAAAAATTACAATTTTCTAATTCACTATAAGCTTGTAAAACAACATGCAGCCATTAACACAACAATGAATTCTATAATATGTCAATCGTAACTTAGAAACCAAACGCTTTGCTTGATAGAAGTTCTTAGGTATGTTAAACTCCAGATTAACTAGTTCACCCAAAAGATCAATCATTGAGTCCATAGCCACATTAGGAACATTTCAATCTGATTTAATATTCATTAATTTAACCGCAACTGACAAGGCAGAATGCGGACTCCCTTCACATAGTGGACGAATAGACTCTTCTAATTGATCATAGAAGCGTCTTGCTTCTTCATTAGGAGCTTCATCAAAATATTGTTCGGGTTCCATCCCACCTTGAACCCCGAAAGCATCATTGATCATTTCATGACCCCTATCATGTTCAACCCTATCTTGTTCAACCCTATCATCATGTTAAACCCTAATTTGACCATGTGGTGCAAGCATATTATATTCATCCACATTCATCGAATTATAAAACATACCATTCAATTCATCTCTTTCTCCATGATCAATCCATATAAAATATCTAGGCTTAAATCCATTACGGTACAAATGAACCATGATTGTATCTGGTTCAAAAAATTTTAAGCACCTACATGCACTATAAGGACACCTAACCAATTCATTATTCTTGAAATTATCAAGTGTCATTGTATGTTCAATAAAATTTCTAACACCGTCAATAAACTTAGGTTTCAAACCAGCACTAGTTTCATAATGCATATTATACATCCACAAACGATGATCCATCTACAAATATATAGATATTCAATTATATTAATAAATTTAATAATAATTTTATTAGATTAAACTAATTTATATTGTTAATATAAATACTACATTTCAAGATCTACAAAGTTAAATCTTAATTAATTAATGAATACTAATTAATTAAGTTCAAATTAGTTCAAGTTCTAGTTAAGTTCAAAATTAAGTTTATATTCCTAATTAAGTTTTCAAGTTATTATAAATTAATTAAGTTCAATAAAGTTCTAATTAATTTAAGTTCAAACTAATTAAGGTCAATAAGATTTTCAAGTACTTCAAAATTCTAATTAAGTTCAAATAAAATCCAAGTTCTAATAAAGTTAAAAATTAAGTTCTAATTAATTAAGGTCAACAACATTTCAAGTTCATATTCCTAATTAAGTTCAAGTTATAGTAAATTCAAGTTATAATTAATTATAAGTTCTAATTAAGTTGTAATTCAAATCCCTAAAATCCCAAATTCAAACTAGCTAGCTAGTGCTAAAATCTCAAATTCAAACTATTAGTCCTAAAATACAAATATAATTCAAACTAGTCCTAAATTTCAAATTCAAACTAGTCTTAAAATCACAAATTCAAAATACTCATAGAATCCAAAAATCAAACTAGTGCTATAAAATCTCAAATTCAAACTATTAGTAGTCCTAAAATCTCAAATATAATTCAAACTAGTCCTAAATTTTAAATTCAAACTAGTCTTAAAATCACAAATTCAAACTAGTCCTAAAATCCTAAAATCAAACTAGTGCTAAAATCCCAAATTCAAACTATTAGTAGTCCTAAAATCTCAAATATAATTCAAACTGTAGTCCTAAATTCCAAATTCAAACTAGTCTTAAAATCACTAATTCAAACTAGTCCTAAAATCCCAAAATCAAACTACTGCTAAAATCCTAAATTCAAACTAGCTAGCTAGTCCTAATCCTAAATTCAAACTATTAGTCTTAACTCAAATAATACCCAAATTCAAACAACTTCTTAAATACCCTAATTCAAACTAATCCTACAATACAAAAATCAAACTAATTAACTCAAGAAATACCCAAATTCAAACAAAGCCTAAGATACTCTAATTCAAACTAACTCTAACATTAAAATTTTCAATTCACTCACTAGCTAATAATTCCTAATTCAAACTAACAATCAATAAGCACACAATCAATAAACTAATTACAATTAAATAACTAACAAAATCAAATATAGCTCAAATTGATTTTTTTTTTGATAAATAAAACTCTAACCTTAAAGGAGAAAAGGAGAGAATGAAGAGAGAAGGGAAGGAGGCGGCGGCGGCAGCTCCGGCAGGTGAAGGCTCGCGGCGGCAGCTCCGGCAGGTGAAGGCTCGCGGCGGCAGCTCCTCACGACTCCAACCGGGGGCAGCAACAAACGGAGGGGCGGCGGCGGTGGTGAGGATCGGAGTGGAGAGAAGGAGGAGAGAATCTGAAATGGAAAATGAGAAATGGGGGAAATCGCGTCTGTAAGTATCAGATATTTAATGAAAAGCGACGGACAACGTCTCTAAGTCCGTCGCTTTTTTTTTATAAATAGTTGACCAACTTTTTGACCAAAAAGCGACGGACATAGAGACGCTGTCCGTCGCTTATTTAAAATATTTGACCAAGAAGCGACAGACATAAAGATGTTGTCCGCCGCTTTGATACAAAAATAATTAGTAAAATAAAATAATTCAAAAGCGATGGACGTCGTGACTATTGCTTAATTTATATATAATTATTTTTAATTAAAAGCGACGGACAACGTCTATATTTATATTAAATAAATAATTATTAATTTTATATATATTTGGCGTAAAATATCCGTGTAAAAAAGCGACGGACTAAGAGATGTCATCCGTCGCTTTTTGCAAAATAATTTTTTTAAAAATATTTCTATTAAAAAGCGACGGACAGTGTGGCAAATGGCGTTGCTTTTTGGAGCGACGCCATCCATCGCTTTTCTGTCCGTCGTTTTTAGCAGATTTTTAGTAGTGTCATTTTAAGACTCTTTAATTACATTGCTGTAATGTATGTTTATCTATGGAAGGTATGAATTACTATCTATTTTATATTATTTAGAATTTGTTTATCCATTTGTAACGTCTTTTTTTAAATTTTCTAGAGCTGAAATTCAAATTGTGGTTCGAAAACTTAGATAACAATATATTAAAATTATGGAAATTATTGAGATTAAGCGGGTCAAATTGGGCGGGTCAAGATCCAACCCATTTTTAAGCCCATTTGAGCCCAAAATAAACTTGGGTGGGTCAGGACCCAACCCAATTTCTATTTCAACTCATTTTAATATCTCCAATTTCAACCCAACTCGCCCATTCGACACCCCTAGTTGTGTCTATACAACTGCAAGTCCAGGATGGATATGATTTCCATAATTTTATCGCCTTGTTTGTATTTGACAAGTTCATTTGTAATAATATTGTTGAGGTTGATTTGTTGACAAGTGCTTGAAAAGTTTGACCGGTGATCTAGGTATGTTTATACATTCATGCTTGTACTTATTTTGCATAGGATTTTTATGTTAGGATTCATAATAGGAAGATGTTAGAGAAACGTGTTTGGTTATGTAAATATTTCTTATTTTCTCCAATTCATTGATGTTGTACCTGAGATATTTGGAAAGAATAGGTTCAATGCATAATCATTGTTTGTATTCTTGGTTAGAGTGTTAAGATTGGGTTACTTGTTAATTAAAGTTGATGGTAAAATTGTTCTGTTAGATAATCATGTTGAGTTTAGTGTGGGCATAGTTGTTATGTGGTAATAACTGTGTGAAAAACTTAATAATGAGTAAAAAATATATTTTACAATGATTAAGTTGACGACAAAATTAGTGAATAAGCTAAGAAACTAATTAACCTAGTGCGGGTGTTTTGTGACAGATCAATGTAACAGGTAAGGTGTGACTTAGGAGAAGTTAAATGTAATATAATTATATTATTATTCATGTCGATTTAATGATGTTTTACATAAAACTAATTTAGATCGGCCTATGATGCATACTCAGTACATATAGTGTACTGATACTACTTTTGCTACACTTTTTTGTTGGTGTAAGCTTGTTTCAGATTTTTGAAGCCTGGGATGACTGTTATTAATCATCAACTTCTACCTATTTCATCCTCAAGTGAAAGTTGTGTCGGTCTCTTGTGTATTCTAATATTATTTCTTATCCATACTTTTTAGAAGCTCTTGTATCTTTCTAGATTAGGTCCATGGGATTAGTTAAACTATCATGATCCGATTCCTCGAGTCATGATGTCACCTGCTATAATCCATGAAAAGGTAAGTCAACCTTAACCCAGAACTACAAGAAATGGATATAAGTGTAAGACCTCGGACTTTGAAAAGGGCTAAAAAGGGTTCGTGCAAGTCACCCATTAGTTTTTAATTTTGGGTCGACTTCAAATGACCATCTCTCAACACATAAAGAATTAGGTGGCTCATGACTTATCAAATTAAAGGCCTTTGAGTCCTCTTTCCAACGCCGCCAAGTTTTCTTAATTTCGAGCTCAGAGTAAAAAGTTATGCCCGTTTTAATGAAGACCTCTCTTTTAAGGAACCTCAATCATTTTTAGAAGGGTAGTTTGGTCTTTTCATATCCCTTCTAAGCCTAGCCCCATTTTTCTTCACCCAATTAAGGTCTGAAACAACGTTAATTCAATTTTTCACGTTCTTTAGCACTTAGGGGAATTAGAGCAAGGTTCCAAGAGGAGAAAAACCTAGGTTTCAAGTGTTCTTCAAGATTCCAACGATTTTCGCCAAGAACCTTCATTCTTTCCAGGTATGTAAGGCTCCTCATAGTGTTGGACTTGTTCTTCCTCACGCCCTACATCTCAATTTAGTTAAGAAATCGTTACATTTAAAAGATCCATTCGTAGTTCTTGAAATTTGAATTCGGTTCTTTAACAATTGGGGTTTTGATTCTTTTGTTTTGTGAATCTTATATTGTTTTTCATGCTTAGAATCACATGAACCCTATTGGGTTGGTAATGTTATGTTTTCCAAAGGAATTCTATGAAGTTCTCATGTATTAGTTTTGGGTTTGAGAAACAAGAAGAGTTTAGGAGAAATTTCTCACTTCTAAACTAGTTTGGGGCCTTAATTTTAACGAAAAAATTCGTCGGGGTCGCTGGAGAAGGGTTGGGGTGGCGTGCCTACAGTGCGCCTAAACCCACTCCCAGTACTTTGGATCCTGGGGCGGCGCGCCAACAGTGCGCCCAAACCCAGCCCCAGTACTTTGTGGCCTGGCGCCCTACGCCAGCAATACGACAGGGGTCACTGGGCCAACTCTTCCATGTTTCATCCGGCGCATGTTCCATTAAGTTGTGGCTACGTTCCCCCTCTCTCTATTAGCTTCTATAAAATCCATTTACCTTTGAAAATCTCTACATATCCTAATCACGTGTCTTAGAATGCATTCAAAACTAAAGTGAGTTTACATGAAAAGTTTAAGAGCTCTATTTTCAGAAAAAATATAAGAGTTCTCCGTTGCGATGAATATCGATCTTGGGCTTGAAAGATAAGTCTGTAAGTATACGGTTAATTGCAAGTATGAGTTATGTTTTTGAAAATTCCCTCAGTAAAGTAATAGCCCCTTTCTTTGTAAAGGGTGAATTGAGCATAATTGATATATATTATTTTGGGAGTGTATCGAGAACTGAATTAGATCAGAGTCTTTTATAACTCAAAAGTCCCATAAAACTACGTAGCCAACGTAGGATAAGATACCATTGATTCTTCGTGTGACTCCTCACTGTTTTGAGAAGGCCTATTAGATGGATCCATAGTTACGGTATCATTCGATACCCCGATAAAGTATAGGATGACCCTTTAAACATGGGTGAAATGTTGTATCATTGCTAGGCTCATGGTAATGGTTGTCAGTTAGAGAAACTCCCCACAAGTAAAGTATATTATTTCCATATTTCTTTTATTGCATATCTTATTATAAAGCTTACATGTTTTACACTTTATGCTCATGTATTGATTCAGTTGAGGGTCTTTCAGTCATTCAGTTCAGTTAATTATACATTTAGCCATATTACATACTCGTACATTTAATGTACTGATGTCATTCGACCTGCATCTTTTATGATGCATATACATGTGTTCAGGATCAGGCGTTTCCTTGATATAATCTTACATTCGTAGATAGTATTTGGTGAGGCCTCCTTGCTTTCGGGAGACTCCAATTTCATTCCAGTATTAAGTAGTATTTGAGGTGTCGTCGGTCTTGTCCGGACATCTATCTTGATACGGTTAGAGGCTTCATGAAAAACTTGGTATCAGAGCACAAAGTTCAAGAGTCCTAGGGTGTCTATGAAGGCATGTATGTAGGTTCCTTCTTATCA
Organism: Solanum etuberosum; assembly: GCA_029582245.1. Classification (NCBI taxonomy): domain Eukaryota; kingdom Viridiplantae; phylum Streptophyta; class Magnoliopsida; order Solanales; family Solanaceae; genus Solanum; species Solanum etuberosum. The sequence continues at coordinate 104,563 of JAJONR010001351.1, forward strand.
GTTTGAAGCACGCCACATCTATAATAAGGAGGCTACGACATTTAGGGAAATTTCACTTTATTCTTACTCCCGTTCGTGCAATAGAGTTCAACTCTATAAAAATTTCCTTTAACTCATGCTTACGCGTGTCTTTTAAGATCATGCCTCCATGAAGAGTTGTTCGAGGGCGTCCTGCTAGGACGAATGTTAATCCTCAATGCCAAGAAGCTACCAATGCACCAGAAGTGCAACCCCCTTAGGGAGATGTCACCAATGTTAAGTTCAGGAATGCCATTCAGATGTTGACTCAAGTGGTGACAGCACAGATTGGTCGCCAAGGAGCCGACCATCAGGATGTGAATGATACATCCAGAGTCCGAGAGTTGTGAAGGATGAATTCCCTGCAGTTCACTGGGTCGAAGCTCAATGAAGATACAAAAAGCTTCGTGGATGAACTTCAGAAGGTGTTTGAGGTCGTGCATGTTGCTTATGCTAAGCGTGTGGAGTTGGCTACATACCAACTCAAAGACATTTCTAGAATATGGTTTGTCAGTGGAAGAAGAACAGGGCAAAGGGGGAACCACAATTGAGTTGGGCTGTGTTTGAAGATGTTTTATTAGGGCACTTCTTTCCCTGAGAGCTAAGGGAAGCAAAGGTAAGAGAGTTTCTTAATCTGAAGGAGGAGTCTATGAGTGTGCAAGAATACGGCCTCAAGTTCACACAACTATCCTGCTATGCTCCGGAGATGGTGACTCATATGAGGAGCAGAATGAGCTTGTTTGTTTCTGGGTTATCCCGCTTACCGAGCAAGGAAGGTAAGACGACTATGTTTATATGAGACATTAACATAACCAGGCTCATGATTCATGTACAACAGGTTGATGAAGACAAGTTGAAAGACATGGAAGAATTCCGCAGTAAGAGGGCAAAGACAACAAACCATGAGCCCGACCGGCAGAAAAATAGTAAATCGGTCATCTTTTCAGCAAAGGTCATCCAGGCCTGCTCTATCATCAGCTAGTGCATCTGCACCAAAGAACAGGAATGATTACAGAAACCAAAACTCCCAGAATTTCAGAGCTCAAGGTTCTCAGTCGCAGGGCAGTGTGACACACAGGTTCACTTGCAACCCACTTTATGGTAAGTGTGGTAAGCTTCATCATGGAGAATGTTGTGGTTGTACCGATGGTTGCTACGAATGTGGAAGAACTGGTCACTTTTCTAGGGAATGTCCTAATAACATACAGGGTAATGGGGGAAATAAAGCCCAATCTTCTTCAACAGCTCCAGCAGATAGAAATACTCAGAGAGGAGCTACTTCAAGAATGGGGGGTACGAACCGTATGTATGCTATAGCTAGTCGCCAGGATCAGGAGAACTCACCAGATATTGTCCCTGGTATGCTTAAATTCGTTACTTTTGATGTTTATTCCTTACTTGATCCAGGTGCTAGTTTGTCTTTTGTGACTCTTTATGTAGGCATGAAGTTCGGCATTTCCCCCAAACAACTTCTTGATCCCTTTAGTTTTTCCACACCTGTTTGTGATTCTATTCTAGAAAAAGAGTCTATCGTAATTGTACAATCTCTGTTAATCATAAGGACACCATGGCTGACTTAGTTGAGCTAGATATGATGGACTTGATGTTATTCTAGGTATGGATTGGCTTCATGAGGCATATTATGCATCAGTTGATTGTAGAACTCAAGTAGTCAAGTTTCAGTTTCCTAATAAGCCAATTTTATAGTGGAGAAGTCATTCAGGGATGCCTAAGGGTCATTTCATTTCATACATTAAGGCCAGAAAGTTAGTTTCTAAGGGGTGCATCTATCACTTAGTCCGAGTTAATTATTCTAGTGTTGAGACACCACCTATTCAGTCAGTTCCAGTAGTCAGTGAGTTCCCAAAGGCCTTTCCAGATAATCTTCTCGGAGTCCCTCCTGAGAGAGAAATATACTTCGAAATAGATATTCTTCCCGATACTCAACCCATTTTTATTCCGCCATATAGAATGGCTTCAGTGGAGTTAAAAGAGTTAAAATAGAAGTTGAGAGATCTTCTTGATAAGGGTTTCATCCGACCTAGTGTCTCACCTTGGGGCACTCCGGTCTTATTCGTGAGAAAGAAAGAGAGTTCCCTTAGGATATGTATCAATTACCATTAGTTGAACAAGGTCACCATAAAGAATAAGTATCCCCTTCCGAGAATTGATGACTTTTTTGACCAACTTCAGGGTGCCACTTGTTTCTCTAAGATAGACCTCAGATCTGGCTATCATCAATTGAAAGTGAGAGAAAGTGACATCCCAAAGACAGCATTCAGGACTCGTTATGGTTATTATGAGTTCATTGTTATGTCCTTTTATTTGACTAACACTCCTATAACGTTAATGGATATTATGATTAGTGTATTTAAGTCGTATCTCGGTATATTTGTCATCGTATTTATTGATGACATATTGATATATTTGAAGAATGATGAGGACCATACTATTCAGCTCAGAATAGTCCTCCAAACTCTCAAGGATCGAGAATTATATGCCAAACTTTTGAAGTGTGAGTTCTGGCTTGAATCAATGGCGTTCTTAGGCCACATTGTGTCTGGCGAAGGGATTCAAGTTGACTCTCAGAAGATTGAAGCACTGCAGAATAGGCACAGACCCACGTCTCCAATTGATATAAGGAGTTTCTTGGGATTGGTTGGTTTCTATAGAAGGTTCATCGAGGGATTTTTATCTATTTCATCCCCGTTGACTAAGTTGACTCCAAAAATAGTTAAGACCATATGTTTCAATGGTCTGAAGCTTGTGAGAAGAGCTTTCAGGAATTGAAAACTCGGTTAAACACTGCTCCAGTATTGACCCTACCAAAGGGTACATAGGGTTTTGTTGTTTACTGCGACGCGTCCAGAGTTGGACCTTGTTGTGTGTTGATGCAGTGTGGTAAGGTTATAGCCTATTCCTCCAGACAACTTAAGATTCACGAGAGGAACTACCCGACTCATGATCTCCAATTAGCAGCAGTGGTTTTTGCTCTCAAAATACGGTGTCACTATCTCTATGGTGTTAATGTGGATGCATTCACCGATCATAAGAGTCTCCAATATGCTTTTCAGTCAGAAGGAACTTAATCTCAAACAAAGGACGTGGTTAGAGTTGCTCAAGGATTACAACATTAGTACCTCAATCACCCAGGTAAGGCTAATGTTGTTGCTGATGCTTTGAGCAGGTTTTCCATATGGAGTACTGCTCATGTTGGGGAATGCAATAAAGAATTGGCTAAGGAATTTCACAGACTTGAACATTTGGGAGTCCATTTGTTAGATTCCATTGAAGGTGGAGTTGTGGTGATGACTAGGGCTGAATCATCATTAGTGTCTGAAGTGAATGAGAAACAAGATAAATACCCTCTCTTACTTGAACTAAAGGCAAATGTTCATAAGCAAAACATAATGACTTTTGAACAAGAGGGAGATTGTTTGTTGAGATATCAAGGTAGATTGTGTGTACCAAAGGTGGATGAGCTCCAAGAGAGGATCATGGAAGAATCTCATAGTTCCAAATATTTGATCCATCCCAGTTCCACAAAGATATACCATGACTTGAGAGAAGTCTATTGGTGGAATAGTATGTAGAGGTGCATTGCATATTTCGTTGCTAAGTGCCCAAATTGCCAACAAGTCAAGGTAGAATACTAAAGGTCAGATGGTGTGGATCAGAACATAGCTCTTCCAGAATGGAAGTGGGAGATGATTAATAAGGACTTCATTAATGGCTTGTCGCGATCTTGCAGGCAACATGATTCGATTTGGGTGGACTTCAATACTGGCTTTTCGCGATCTCGAAGGCAGCATGATTCAATTTGGGTGATTGTAGAACGGATGACTAAATCAACCCATTTCTTGTAGTTAAAGACCATAAATTCACCAGAAGATTATGCCAGATTCTACATACAAGAGATAGTCTGACTTCATGGAGTCCCTATGTCTATCATCTCTGATAGGGGTGCATAATTCACCGCTCACTTTTGGAAGTACTTTCAAAAAGGTTTCGATTCGAAGGTAAACCTTAGTATTGCTTTTCATCCTCAGACGGATGGCCAAATAGAGCGCACAATTCAGACCCTAGAGGATATGTTGAGGGCATGTGTCATGGATTTCAAAGGTAATTGGGATGATCACTTGCCTCCCATAGAGCTTGCGTACAACAATAATTATCACTCCAGTATCCATATGGATCCTTATGAAGCTCTATGTGGGCGAAGATGTAGATATCTAATTGGTTGGTTTGAAGTTGGTGAAGCTGAGTTGATAGGGCCAGACTTGGTTCATCAAACCATCGAGAAAGTGAAGACTATTAACAAAAGGTTGTAAATAACGCAAAGTCGTCAAAAATCCTATACAAATATTAGAAGCAGAGACTTGGAATTTGAGGTTAATGATTGGGTCTATTTGAAGGTTTCACCTATGAAGGGTGTTATGAGATTTGGTAAGAAGGAAAAGCTCATTCCCCGATACATTGGTCCTTACAGGATATCCAAGAGAGTTAGCAACAAAACTTATGAGTTGGAGCTACCGCCAGAGTTAGTAGCAGTCCATCCGGTATTTCACATCTCTATGCTAAAGAAGTGTTTGGGCGGTCCTTCACTTATTGTCCCTACCGAAAACATTGGTATCAAGGACATCCTATCTTATGAAGAGATTCCCATTCATATTCTCGATCGCCAGGTTTACAAGTTGACAACCAAAGAGGTTGCACCAATCAAGGTCTTATGGAGGAATCTGTTTGTTGAGGAGGAAACATGAGAAACTGAGGAGGATATGAATAATAGATACCCACACCTTTTTCCTTCCGAATCAATTCCAAACCAAGGTACTAACTCTTTGTAAAGTGATCTTTAATTTGATATGTAAAGTTTATGCTAAGTGCATGTTTTGTGCTTGAGTTGGGTTGTTAGACACTCCCCCCTATTGTGCTTAGGGATCTCATTTGAGGACGAATGTTCCCAAGGGGGAGATATTGTAACACCTCAGACTTTGAGAAGGGCTGAAAAGGGAGTCACCCATCAGTTTTTAGTTTTGGGTCGACTTCAAACGAACATATCTCTCAGCACATAATGAATTAGGTGGCTCTTACCTATCAAATTAAAGGTCTTTTAATCCTCTTTCCAACACCACCAAGTTTGCTTAATTTAGAGCTCGGTGTAAAAGATCATGCCCATTTTAGTGGAGGCCTCTCTTTTAAGGCACCTCAATCTTTTTTAGAAGGGTAGCTTGGTCTTTTCCTATCCCTTGTAAGCCTAGCCCCATTTTTCTTCACACAATTAAGGTTTGAAACAGTTTTAATTCAATTTTTCACGTTTTTTAACACCTAGGGGAATTAAAGCAAGGTTCTAGGAGGAGAAAAATACTAGGTTTCAAGCGTTCATCAAGATTACAACGATTTTCACCAAGAACCTTCATTCTTTCCAGGTATGTAAGGCTCCTCATAGTGTTGGACTTGTTCGTCCTCACACCCTACATCTCAATTAATTCAAGAACCCGTTATATCTAAAGTATCCATTCGTAGTTCTTGATATTTTAATTCGGTTCTTTAATATTTGGGGTTTAGATTCCTTTGTTTTGTGAATCTTTAAGTGTTGTTCATGTTTAGAATCACATGAACCATATTGAGTTGGTAAAGTTATGTTTTCCAAAGGAATTGTATGAAGTTCTCATGTATTAGTTTTGGGTTTGAGAAACAAGAAGAGTTTAGGAGATACTTCCCAATGCTAAACTAGTTTGGGGCCTTAATTTTAACAAAAAAATTGGTCAGGATCGCTGGGGAAGAGTTGGGGCAGCGCGCCAGCAGTGCGCCCAAACCTAGGCCCAATACTTTGGGGCTTGGGGTGGTGCACCAGTAGTGCGCCAAAACCCAGCCCCATTACTTTGGGGCCTGGCGCCCTGCGCCAGCAGTACGCTAGGGTCGCTAGGTCAATTCTTCCTTGTTTCATCCGGTGCATGTTCCATTAAGTTGTGGCCACATTTACCCTCTGTATGTTAGCTCCTATAAACTCCATTCAGCATTGAAAATCCCAACATATCCTAATCACATGTATTAGAGTGTATTCAATACTAAAGTGAGTTTACATGAAAAGTTTAAGGGTTTATTTTCATAAAAATATAAGAGTTTTCAGTTGCTATGCATATCGATCTTGGTCTTGAAAGATAATCTGTAAGTATACATTTAAATGCAAGTATGAGTTATGTTTTGAAAAGTAGTTGAGTAAAGTAATAGCCTCTTTCATTGTAAAGGGTGAATTTAGCCTAATTGATATTTATTATTTTGGGAGTAGTATCGAGCATCGAATTGGGTTAGTCTTTTATATATCAAAAGTCCCATAAAACTACGTAGCCAGCGTAGGATATGATAACATTGATTCATCATGCGACTTCTCACTGCCTTTGAGAAGGCATATTAAATGGATCCATAGTTACAATATCATCCTATTCCCCGAAAAAAAATAGGATGACCCTTGGAACGTGGGTGAAACGTTTTATCATTGCTAGACGCATCGTAATGGTTGTCGGTTAGAGAAACTCTCCACAAGTAAAGTATACTATTTCTGTATTACTTCTATTGCATATCTTATTGTAAAGATTACATTGTTTACACTTCATGTTCATATATTAATTCAGTTGAGTTGCTTTCAGTCATTCAGTTCAGTTAATTGTTCATTCAGCCATATTACATACTCGTACATTCAATGTACTAATGTCATTCAACCTGGATCTTTTATGATGCAGATACAGGTGTTCACGATTATCAACAGGCGTTTCGTTGAGATCATATTACACTCGTAGATAGTATTTGATGAGGCCTCCTTGATTTTGGAAGACTCAAATTTCATTCCAGTTTTTAGTAGTATTTGAAGTGTCGAAGGTCTTGTCCCGACATCTATCTTGAAATAGTTAGAGGCTTTATAGACATACATAATTAGATGTTTTCATTGTTCTCCGAATGTTTATTTAACTTATGAATTATACTAAGTATTTCAAGACAGTGTTTTAAAACATCCTTTTAAATGTCTAACTGTTCATCTATTTAAGCTTATGTGTATCTTTAAGAGTCATGTGAATCATGGTTAGCTAGGTCAAGGGTTCGCTAGGGGATCAGAAATGGTTCTCGAGTGCCAGTGACGTCCAAGGTGTACACTCGGATCGTGAAAATAAGGATTGAACATAGCGAAAACAGTAATTTAATAACATAAACAGAATGAAAAAGTGGAAACAAGCCAAAAGATATATATATATATATATATATATATATATATATATATATATATATA